>JAJOZX010015445.1:5000-7500 GCA_023014485.1 Bathynomus jamesi | reverse complement strand
TGGTTCAACCATGGTTAATTCCTCTTTAGTACTGGAACATAACCTCCGTTTATGTTAAGTTGTTTTTTTATTTTTAAAAATATTATATGCTTAGTTTATTATAGTTTATCATTGATTCCTATTTTCAAACTTTATATTTTTTATATATTTTTTTTTTAATTCGATAATACTGAGTAATTGTCGTAGTCGAATTTAATCTGTGCCTCGAAATATCAGATACAACACTTTGTACCCATAAACATAAATACACAATTGACCACAGGTCTATACATCATCCACCACGTAATTCGATTTGTACCTACAACAGTCAATAAAAATGCATGCACACTATATATACTATATATACAAACCTCATACTCAAATCATGAATATCACAATAAAACTATTCATTACGTAAGTGCCAACTATGCGATTTAGTCGTAATCAATTTTTGCATTCATGCATTCATGCATTTTTGCATTCATGCATTTACACAGTAAATTTAACAATCTGTCTCGAAATTATCGGCTACACACTTTATACCTAGTACACAAAAATACACACTAGACCATAGGTCTATACATCATCCATTACGGAATTCTTTTTTACTACAATAGTCAATAAAAATTAGCTTATAGATTGTGCGATTTACGTTTTTCCATTTTTATCTACTCTATTCATTATGTACGTAATTTTTCCCACAGAAAAATAAAATTTTGTAAAAAAAAAAAAATTTTAACAATATCATTGTTTGTCTAACTTAATTGGTTGTCTAAATTAATGTATTAATCCTATTAAATGTTTGTTTAAACTAAAGTATTAATCTTTGATTTTTTTTATATTCTGTAAGCAAATGTCAAAAAAAAAAAAAAAAAAAAATTGGATACTCTGCATTGTACTCGACCACGCGAAATCGTTCTGTATAAATTTGCATTGTAACTAATGGTACCCTGTTAGGATGCTATTTCTCATTTGTATTGTATTAATGGTACCCTATTAAATTATTGTATAAATATCATTTTAAAAAGGGGAGAGTACTGTAAAAAGGAACAATGAACAATTCCTACACCATCGTTATATGGATTCATTGTCTTCTGCAGAACTTATGTTCGTATAGTTTTATGTTGAATGTTCATTTTTACATAAGAAACCAAAATCGCTAAGCGAGTTTTTGGGTAGAATTTCGATTTATATTTCTTTATTCATTACTGTATTTCCCTAATTCATCTTAATTCATGTTCTTTTTGACCGCTATCCTTATTCATCTACCTATTGTCTACTTATGCCCTATCAACTTATCAGTCTATTTTTACTCGTGTCAATCTATGAAACGCAAAACTTTTGCCTTCGTTCTAAAACGCAAAAATACGTTCTCGTATTATTTTTTTCATTTTATTTTTAATTATTTGACCTCCCGAGATGAACTCGAAAATGCTGAGGGTAAGTGATCGAATTCGCGAATTTGCAGATTCGAACGCTCAAAGATTAAAATACCTCTCTCGTTGATTTCAAATTTATAATATTATCATGCGTTATGTTAGTATCATGTGTGTCATGTCTCATGTACTTGTGTTGTACTAATAACCATATAATCTAACCATATAATCTAACCATGGTAAACGATGTAATGTACTTCAGTGAAACTAATTAAATGTAATGATTTAATTTATAATGTAAGAATGTACTTTAATGGAATTGTAATTAAAAAGTGAATATGAATTAATTGGTAGTTGTAATCCATAATTGTAATCATAATTGTAATGAACCAAAACTAATACGTACTCAGGCATGTAATCAAAATTGTGCTGATGTGCTAATACGAAATAATATCGCCTCTATAAATGTCGAATCAGCGATACTACTGTCTTTTTATTTTTTTATTTTTTTAGTTGAAATCATGTGTTTAAAAAGGGGGGAAATTTAACCTTCAACTGTTCTCCCCCAAAACATTTAAGTTATATTATACGTATATTTGTAAAATAGGCACTTCAAGATTAGACATCTAAGATTAACACTTCATTATAGAACTTCATTTAAGGCACTTCTAGATTAATCTTCATCATTTGTACTTGATATTAGCACCTCATTAGGAGGGGGGGCAGAGGGCCCCTTGCCTCCTAACTTAAGTATTTTTTAGATTCCGGCCTGAGCCATGGTCGAAAGAGGTCGAACCTCTACCCCTGTAAATTCAGAGAAGTACCTGTAATTTTTAAGAAGTAAACTACACTTTAAGAAGTTTTTATCTTTTTCCTTCGAGCCGTGCTCGCTTCAGAACTTAGGCAGAAAAGTCGATAATTATAAAAAGAGAAGAATTAATAAGCAGAAAGAAAAGAATTAACAGAGTGTCGACCCCCTAAGGCGACCGAAAAGAATTATAGAAAAGTATAAAGAAGAAGCATCCGTTGCAGCCTCCCTAACTAGAACCCCCTTCGAATCCGAACCGACAAGGGCCATAAGGGGGGGGTAACATATACATACATACATATATATATAATATATATATATATATATATATATATAC
>JAJOZX010015445.1:0-2500 GCA_023014485.1 Bathynomus jamesi | reverse complement strand
ACTGGCGATCCTAAGGGCGCGGAGAAACATTGATGAAAAAATGGCCTTCTTAGTGGGGGTGTCATGTCCCGAGTAAAAATGTACGTAGGACAAATTGTTTGTTGTTTTCCGATAGATACTAAACTTAAAACCTGGGCTTTCCCTATGTACACGCACATCCAAAAATGGGATTGAATTGTCTTGTTCCACTTCTAAAGTAAACTTAATGGAGGGGACTTGATCATTTAACTGAAGGAGGAAGTTATCCAGGTCACGATTCATGGGCCAGATACACAAAATATCGTCGAATGTAAGTAATTTCGAAAAACTCCATATAAATATTGGAGAGGAGGGGCGATAAGGGGTTGCCCATGGCCATCCCAAACACTTGTTGATAATACTCGTTATTGAAAGTGAATTTACAGTCTTTGATGCAAAGCTTAATAAGTTCCAAAACAATGTGTGAAGGTAGTGGAAGGTCATACTTATGTAATTCTTGGGAGAGAAAGTCAAGCATATCATCAATCGGCACTTTTGTAAACAATGAACAAACGTCAAAACTGATCAATCTATCGTTAGTTTCAGTACGTGCATTATTCAATTTTTCAGTAAGATTCATGGAATTTTTTACATGTGAATCAGAGATAGTTCCGAGAATGGGGGACAAGACTTTGACAAGCCATTTGGAGAGTTTATAAGTAATAGAGCCCACCGAGCTAATAATAGGGCGCATAGGGTTGCCAGCTTTGTGGGTTTTAATAAGACCGTAAAGGTAGGGCAGAGAAGGTGAAGTGGACATGAAAAGCGGAATTAAGTCCTTATGATCTTTGAGAATGCGTTTCAAGCAACTATTAAATGATTTGATGACGTCATCCTGCGGGTTCTTCCTAAGTTTGCTGTATGTGGCGGGGTCCTGGAGAAGCTCGTTCATCTCAGTATTTGTTTAACATAGTTAAAGGCCTCGTTTATAGTGCGGCGAATGGTAATTACGAAGATAACTTTCCTAAACGTTTTCGCGATGGCCTCTCACAATTAAAAAAAGATGGGGAGCTCGATATTACTAAAGCAGACAAGGCTAACACCATAGTTATTATGGACAAAGTGGACTACATCGGAAAGATGAACGAGCTTCTCCAGGACCCCGCCACATACAGCAAACTTAGGAAGAACCCGCAGGATGACGTCATCAATCCTGCCCTCGTAGCCAGCCACGCATGGCTGGTCAGGGACTTTGCACAAGATCTGTCCAGCTGGTTCTTGAAGTTATTCAGGTTGGTGTGCTGGAGATTCCTCACTTCTTTTGGAAGAACATTGAAAAGCTTTGGGCCCGTATTCTGAGGGTATTTTCCATCCTCGTTTTCATGGCTCCTTGTGTATATATAGTATATATATATATTAATATATATATATATATATATATATATAATATATATTATATAATAATAATATATAATATATATATATATATATAATATATAATATATATATACAGGGTGGGCGGAAAGTAGCTCCCTATTTTGGATTGGTAAAAAAATACATATATTATCATTTATTTCAGAAAAAATAATATGAAAAGGTAGGCATACATGGTAGGTTTTCTCTAAAATTCAATGTGGGCTCCAACTCTTTCCACCAGCTTCTGGAGCCGTCCAGGAATGGCGTCCACTGACTTTAGCAGGAACTCCGGCGGGATGGAGGACATGACTTCCCGAATTCGGTCCTCCAGTTCTTCCAATGTCCTCGGTTGGTGCGGTAGACTTCTTCCTTTACCCACCCCAAAGAAAGAAGTCGCACGGTTACCGCTGAAAAACGGCAGAATCGGTTCAGTGTAACGGTGTGGTGTGGTATGACCTCAGATCAGGTTGTGGTCCCGTTCCTTCTGCGCAACACCATGAATGCTGAGCGGTACCTTGCTATGTTGCGAAACGAGGTCTGGCCGGTTGTCAGCACATGGGAGAACATCGACGATCTGATATTTATGCAAGATGGCGCCCCTCCGCACTTCGCTCTTGTTGTCCGTGAGTGGCTGGATGCCCACTTCCCTGGCGTTGGATGGGTCGTCGTGGTCTACCAAATGGCCAGCCAGGAGCCCCGACTTGACACCGTGCGACTTCTTTCTTTGGGGATGGTAAGGAAGAAGTCTACCGCACCAAACCGAGGACATTGGAAGAACTGGAGGACCGAATTGGAAGTCATGTCCTCCATCCGCCGGAGTTCCTGCTAAAGTCAGTGGACGCCATTCCTGGGCGGCTCCAGAAGCTGGTGGAAAGAGTTGGAGCCCACATTGAATTTTAGAGAAAACCTACCATGTATGCCTACCTTTTCATATTATTTCTTCTGAAATAAATGGATAATATATGTATTTTTTTGCCAATCCAAAATAGGGAGCTACTTTCCGCCCCCTGTATATATATATATATATATATATATATATATATATATATATATATATAATATATATACACACACACACACACACACACATATATATATATATATATATATATATATATATATATAG
>JAJOZX010015444.1:0-65348 GCA_023014485.1 Bathynomus jamesi | reverse complement strand
TATATTCAAGTATGAACATTTTTGATAGACTTGAGGACCCTCTCAGAATCTCAGTTGGTGGAAGGTGCACAGCAGCACTTTGCCAACTTTGGGGAACTTAGTTCAGAGATATTTGGGAGCACCATCAACAACAGTTGGCAGTTGCAAGCGAACACATGTTCAGTATTGGAAGAAACATTGCCAGTGCTGCTAGAAATCGGCTCTCCTCCTGAACATACAGAGCAGCTGCTATTTTTACATGAGAACTTAACCCTTGTGAAAAAATAACCCATGTGAAAAAATAACGAGTTATGTGAAGTGATAAAACAATAAAATATTGAAAATTTCATCCTCTAAATAGTCTTTTATTCATAATTTTGGAAAAATCGTACGTTTGAAATATCGGCCGATACCGATAAAAATCTACTGATATCACCGCTACCGATATATCGGTACATCCCTAGTATATACTCAAAAACACAAAAATGTAATTTTCTTTGAGTTTGAATACAAAAAAGAAACGAGAGTTTAACACAGCTGAATCAATTTTTATCCGAGTTTTTACTGAAAAATGTACATTTTGGCAAATTGAAACTAAAAATCGAAAATTTGTGCCGTGGGTAGGAGACTTAGGATACACGAAATATTTTACTGGGTGACTACTGTGACCCATACGAAACCCCGACAATGTGTCACTTTTGAATACAAAATATCAACCCGTCCTAAATTATTGTACAGCGCCATCTTGATAAATTGGTGGTGGTCTAATAAGCGGAAAATGAAATTTAACGTAGATAAGTGTAAAGTTATGCATGTAAGTTATCACAACAGTGAATTTTATGCTGTGGGAAGTCGCGTGTTAAACGAAGTCTCTAAGGAAAAAGATTTAGGTCTCATTGTTTGCGATTGAAAGTTCTCGAAACAGCGTTCAGTCGCAAGCAGGAAAACGAAAAGAAGAGTATTGGGTTTTATTTCTTGTAATTTCAAATATGAATCGAAAATTATTGTCTGCCCATTACGTAAGTAGCTCGTTAAGCCTCATTTAGAATATGCTGTACAGTTTTGGTCGCCCTATATGACTAAAGGGTAATAGAAATGGTAGAAATGGTTCAGTGCCGCGCAAGACTGAAAAAGCTGAATTTGTATCCGCTTGAATCATGGTGATGCAAACCCTACCTACCGACCTATTATTTGCTAAATATAAAGTGCGGTCTTTATTTTAGAGTTAATTCCAGTCTGTAGACAATTTTGTATGATTAGTTGTAGGTTATCTAATAAAAACGGCATGGATGGTAACAGGTTTGTTTATTCAGTTATCGCTTAAAAATAAAAGCTAAAGTGACATGGCGATACAACACGAATGTGACCATAAAAATTACATTTCAAAGCCCTTTTCCAGATTATCACGATCAATATCGTCCTCATCCACGTCAATGAGAAAATCATCTTCAACACCTTCGTCAGCTGGAGCATTAATTTTCTTGATATAAAAAATTCTGAAGTTATACTTAACAGATGTTACCTTCATTACACTATTTACAGCGAGACTGTGTGTGTGTGTGTGTGTGTGTGTGTGTGTGTGTGTGGTGTGTGTGTGTGTGTCATACTAAAAGTTCTAAATGAGCTTTCAGTTGCGGCAGATAATGCAGGGAGACAAAATAATGCTGCTGTTGCTTGGAAATGGCTATTCTATTGCAGATTCACCATACCCAAGCCGATTCGCAAGAGATAGCAGTTCGACATACGGATTCTCGGCTATATAATGCTACTTTGCTGAGTTTGTATTCAGCCATTTCAGTCAGAATAGCTCCATTATTGATGCCCATGTGCTTGGAAAGCTCGCTGATCTGTTCCATCCCATCGCTGGCCTAATCCTTCTTCAAGCTGAATCCTCTGTAAGCGTAGCAGTTAGAAATGGGGAATCCTGCAACACCCTATGGATTTTCCCTTGGACAGTAGCAAAAGCAGCCGGCACGTTACTGATCATTGTACTATCCCCCTCCAAGATGGTAACGCACCAAGCGATGGGGCCGAGTAGATTTATCAACTCAACCCCGAACCCAGTACACGTCGTCAATGAAACTCGTCATCAACAATGAGCTACTTCGTCGAGGAGAAAATTATATCTGTTGCAACTTGGACCACAACGTGTGCTCGCAATAAGAATCTCGCATCAAACGCACTTTGCGAGTACTGTACTTCAAAGCAGAATTCTAGCGCATGACCACAGTGAGAATGAGAACCCTAATTTTTTGTTTGTGTGTGAAAGATTGCGCAAAGAATCTGACTTCGATTCGCTGTGTTTATAATTGTCCTTTTGCTGAATTCAAAATGTTTTGCGCAGTTTGTAATTTGAGAATATCTCCGGCAAGCAGATTCAAATCATTCGCTGAGCAACAGTAAGGAGAAATGTGCCTGTATCTTTCAGATTGCTGAATTAGCGTTCACTTATGCTTCATATTTGCTGCATTATCCGTGACGATTTCAATGCATTTGTTAGGACCAACCTTATCAAATACACCACGCAATAATTTGAAGATGTTTTCCTCTGCAGGCCCGTATCCAGGATTTATCATGGGGGATAGTGAGTCTCATTCGGCGGAACTCTCATCGGAGAGTATATACAGTATAGGAAAGATATATACATAAGGAAACTATTCCTATTTTTATTATTTATTTGTTATTTATTACTATATTAATGACTATCGTGTTCGCATGAAATAAATAAATTTGTGGTCAAAACTGAAATTCTTGAAAGTTCTTGACACCGATCGAGAAGGACACTTTCAAACCGAAGCCTTCTTCGGTGTTTCCTGGTAAAGGCGTCTACTACCGACTGCACCCCCAATCCTTTTGTCATAGTGAATGTGGAGCAGTGCGAGAGATGCGAGCCTGTCCTCGGTCATGGATGCGCTCTCAGGAACGTGTGAAGACGGCGTAAACTGCTTGCATTCCGCTCATATTCACGTAAGGTGACTGGCAATGTACATCCATTACCCCATTATTTAGTCCATTATTTAATTATACCATTATTTCAAGCTAGATTTCACTGTTTAATGCAGTTACAAATGAAACGCGCATTTGTATTACCGATATGGATGAAATGGTGCCCATAACTTACCTATATTATGGTGAAAATTCGACAAATATTGTCGAATATCCTCTACCGCGTAGGTAAACGTGGATGGTAACCAAAATGTTACATCGTCTGCTGGTGGGCCCACTGTTGCCAGAATATTATCAATCAAAACCTCTAGATTCGAAAACAAAATCTCTTGGAACCTTTAGGGAAAATTAGAAAGCTATTATAGGCACTTTTTCGATGCCAATTTCATGGCACTGTGACTTATGCGAGAACAAAGAGAGAATATTACGCAGAATCTAAACATACAGTGTACTTTGACGGAAATCGCTGTTCTGTTGGGGAGTGGCGCGCCATCTTCGCCTCGCCCGTGACTATGGGCCTGCGCTGTATGTCTGTTGACTCCCACAGAAATGAAGTTGACAATGCCTTATATAATATTATACATTGACTATTAATGTAGTTCATGCTATAGAGGCCCGTAACTCACGAGTAAATAATGGTTTAGACAACAATAATTATACCAGTAAAGTTTGCATCACTAATACCACAGAAATTAAACGAAAGATAATTATTCACAATATATTTGATAGGGTGTTGGCCAGTGGTTCCCAACGGGGGTGGTACCGCCCCTCACTGGGCGTTTGTAAAGTTTACGGGGACACTGAGAGTAAGGGGAACGCTAGAAGAAAGGGCTGGATGACATGTAAACGTGAGTATTAACTCCTTTGTAGCAATTATAATGTAATGTAAAATTAGATGAAAGCAATAAATATGAATGTACTCTTTGTATTGTGATTATTTTTCATATACAGTTACATCCACTAATCATCGTATTGTTTGCTGAGTTTCATACCCATGAAGGGGGGCGTTCAAAAATAGTTTGGTGAAAGGGAGTGGTGGTTTCAAAAAGGTTGGGAATCAGTGGTGTAGGCCCACCCTTAGCCTTGACAACAGAAACACTTTCCACCAATCTTTGGTTGGTTTCAGGAGGGACATTGTGCCATTCCTCCCGCGGTGCAGTTTCCAGTGCGACGACAAAAGTTTGTCACTGATAAACCATTCTAGTTCATCCCAGAGGTGTTCTATATCGAACTAAAACCAGGGCTCCAAAGAGCAAGCCGTGACATACTGACAACGTTATTTCGCTTGAATTAATGGCTTGCACTCTGAGTTTTGTGACAAGGAGCGGGGCGTTGTCGTGTTGGTACAGATACGAGCCCTCGTGTACCATAAAATTCCATCGATGATGGCAGCGAACTGTTGTCCAAAATATCACAGTACATCACATACACAAGCGTGATTCAGTCTTCCACCTTCGTTTAATGTTTCCCAGAGTTGGTTTGGAAACTTTAAAGTTTTCTCATTTTTACACAGTCATACTGAGGTATCTGACATTCAACTATCTTGTCACGTTCAAACTCCGTCAGTTCTGATTTATCAGTACTGACTGTAACAGGAAGCAGACTAGCTTAGTATGTTTTTTGGACTACAGTACTGTCTTCTACGGAACATTTATATCTAGAACAATCTGATATATAGCAGAGGCTTCACTACTTCACAAAATACCGCTCCGAGCGTCCATTCCCATACTCATTCAGGGTACGAGCAGCTCACAGCATCATTGCCAAGTATATGGAAGGTTAGTGTACTAACGAGCCTTTCCTACATAGTTTATCAGAAATGGAAGCAACATTGTTTGTGTTGATATCCAAATGAGTGAAATCTGATCATTCTGTCGGCCAATCGTATTTCGACCAACGGTCCGGCTACCTTACTTCGGTATGCAGACAGTTGGTCGAAATACGATTGGTCGACAGGACAACTGGTCGACAATATAATATATAATATATATATTATAAAATAAGTATATAATAATTATAGAATTATATAAAGATGATTTTTTAATTTCCTCTTTTCCCGATTAGTCTAAATACTTGTGTTTTGAATATGTTCGAAAAATTTCCTCGTCGAGAAATTTCCTTTTTCCAGAAGAGTCTCCAATCACGGAGTAGTTTAAATCACGAGTTTGATTTCCCAAACCCATACCAGTATTATGGACAGAGTTGAAGCACCTTAAACAGAAAAAACAAACAGTATTATGGAATTCGTTAAAACAGAGAGAGGTGCTAGAAAACTTCTCTATGAAGGATTCGCATACTTACACTGCGTTCGCACTTATTAAGCAGATTACATTTTCTCCAATGTTTTCAAAAGTTTTTCCCCGATTTCAATGAAATTTGTAGCAAATAATCACTATATATAGCAGCATTGATGGTATTCATTTCGATAAAATATTTTGATAATTAAAATAATTATCTCATTTTATTGAAAAATATGTAAAATATTGTGTTCAGAATTATTAAGCAAGTATTCTATTTATGGATCTAAATGGTGAAAATGGGTAAGAAGAAGGATTTAACACCAACTGAGAAAAGAAAAATAGTCAAGTTACTCGCTGAAGATATAAAATCTATTGAAATTGCGAAGCAGTTTGGCAGAGCTTATCGAACTAGAAACAAGTTTGTAGCGGAGGGTACCAAACTGAGGCAGCGAAGTGATAAAGGAGCTATAAGAAAAGTGACAAGGCGGCAGATATCTGTAATCAAGCGCAAACTGCAAAGCATCCATTGTCCTTAAGTAAAGAGGTTTTTGAGCAGGCTGGCATACATAATGTACCAAGAACATCTCGATGTGGAATCCTCCAAACAATTGGCAAGACGTGTAAATCTACGATTCAGTCACCATTAACACCCAGGTACAAGAAAGAGCGTGTTGAATGGGCGCGTCAGTACGTGAAAACAGATTTTAATACTGTATTGTTCACCGATGAATGAAGAGCAACCCTTGAGGGATTTGATGGTTGGTCAAGAAGATGGATTACTAAGGGTCAATCTCTATCATGGAATGAGGTTTTCTTTTAGGAAGTTTGTGAAGACTGGGCATTCATTTTTACACCATCAGGCACTCTGTATGGGACAGCTACTTCATTGCCTATCAATCCTGCCCAAAACATGATACTACCTCCACCTTGTTGGCGTCTTAATCTCGATGGTAGAAATTGACCCTTAGCAATCCATCTTCTTGACCAAACTTTAAGTCCCTCAAGGGTTGCTTTTCATTCATCGGTGAACAATACAGTATTAAAATCTGTTTTCACGTACTGACGCGCCCATTCAACACGCTGCTTCTTGTACCTGGGTGTTAATGGTGGCTGAATCGTAGGTTTACGCGTCTTGCCAATTGTTTGGAGGATTCCACATTGAGATGTTCTTGGTACATTATGTATGCCAGCCTGCTCAAAAACCTCTTTACTTAAGGACAATGGATGCTTTGCAGTTTGCGCTTGATTACAGATATCTGCCGCCTTGTCACTTTCCTTATAGCTCCTTTATCACTTCGCTGCCTCAGTTTGGTACCCTCCGCTACAAACTTGTTTACAGTTCGATAAGCTCTGCCAAACTGCTTCGCAATTTCGATAGATTTTATATTTTCAGCGAGTAACTTGACTATTTTTCTTTTCTCAGTTAATGTTAAATCCTTCTTCTTACCCATTTTCACCATTTAGATCCGTAAATAGAATACTTGCTTAATAATTCGGAACACAATATTTTACATATTTTTTAATAAAATGAGATAATTATTTTAATTATCAAAATATTTTATCGAAATGAATACCATCAATGCTGCTCTAGTGATTATTTGCTACAAATTTCATTGAAATCGGGGAAAAACTTTTGAAAACATTGGAGAAAATGTAATCTGCTTAATAAGTGCGAACGCAGTGTAGTTGATAGAATAAGAGAAAATACAATTTATTGGAGATGTGAAAAGCGCAAAGGGTGCAGTGGGTGGTAGAGTGAAAACAATTGACGATGTTAATCAAAGTAGTCCTTCTGAACATTCGCATCCACCAGATGATTCTCGCAATATTGCTTTAAAAGTAGTTGACAAAATAAGGCATCGGGCTCAGGAATCGGAAGAAATGACTGGCTGCGTCATAGATAATGTAACCAGTAATTTACCTCTATGTGTCGCTGGAGCATTACCAAACAAGGCTTCGCTTTCGCGAATGGTGAGGAGAACACGGACAGCCCGTGATAATGAAGATTTAAGTGTGACAACAAGAGGGGAAAATTTTCGATTGTACGAAAGTGAAGAAGTAACTATTTTAATTACAGTAAAAAATTTAGAACTTTTATCTAAGAAGAGCAGCTGGTTTTGTGACGGCACTTTCGATTGTACACCAATGGGAAAACAGCTGTATACCATCCATGTAATAATCTCTGAAAATAAAACTTTACCATTGGTATACTGTATAACAAACAATAAAAACGAAGAAACCTATGACATTATATTCAAGTTTTTAAAGACGGGAGAAGCCTTAATGTATCATCTATTACAGTTGACTTTGAGCGAGCAGCCATAAATAGCATTAAGAAAAATTTCCCAACAGTCTCTGTTTTTGGCTGCTTTTTTTATTTCGGTCAGTGTTTGTGGCGAAACCTTCAATCCAATGGACTCCAAGGCTGGTACGGAACAGCAGAAAATGCATTTTTAATCAAGCAGTTGCAAGCACAAACATTCGCTCCCCTACAAGACGTATGCTCATTGTTCAATAGCCTGGTGCAATCACTAGTCTCGCAAACAGATGAAATTTTAGGCGAATTTCTGGTCTACTTTGAAACTACATGGCTGGGAATCGTTCAAAGAGGAAGACGAAGGCGACCAACTTTTGACATTGATATTTGGTCACTGCACAGTAGAGTTGTAAACAATTTACCCAGAACCAACAATTCACTAGAAGGTTGGCATCATGCCTTTAATAAACGGGTAGCGGTACGGCATCCTACAATGACCAAGCTTCTACAGAAACTGCGTACGGAACAAGCTCGCAACAAAATAGTTTTGAACAAGCAAATTTGGAAATCAGTATCTCCAGGCAAAACAAGAAGTACAATAGAGTTAACGAACGACTTAAATCCCTTGTAAGTCAGTACAAGAAAGAAGAAGGATTAGATTTCCTAAAAGCAATCGCTTATAATTTATAAATTTTAAACATTTGAACATTTTAAACTATTTAATTTTTTGCATTATAATTTATAAATTTTTAATAATAAACATTGTAACCTATTTACTTTTCAATGTAATCTATAAGTGATCAAGAATAAACATTTTAACTTTTTACTTTATAATGTACTGAATTAAAGATTTTTCATTTTCATTTTTCATGTTTCATCCTTTGCCTTTCCAGTTGTCTGTCTGACAATCGTATTTCGACCAACGGTCCGGCTACCAATTACTTCCATGCTCGTGTCATTAGTTTGCATTGCAGACGTTGCTGGCTTTATAAGTCCGGGTGCATGATTCATCAGGAGCAAGATGCTCCTCAGATTTGAGTTTTTTCCCCGAAACCACGCAAATGTGTCCGTTCCACTCGCAAATACATTCATATTACCTCCGACTTGCTCTGCACAAATTGGACTTAGAACTCGGAATATATTCTTATATTTCTATGTAAAGCTAAAGCTTTATATAGAAATATTGGAGCATATTCCTAGTTCTAGGTCCAATTTGGGCAGAGCAAGTCGGAGGTAATATGAATTGAATCGAATTTATATCGCGTTTATTCCGTATTACATTAAATTAAAATATTAAAAGAAACTATAACGAAAAAATTAATTCCATTTTCTCTTACTTTTGGTGATTGCAGAGAGGTACCAGTAACAACCATAAGTTTTAAAATAATGGTAATCTTTATTGGCAAGAGACAAATCCCATAAAAATCCCATATATACACAAACGTTTCTAACTTAATCTAATTTCACGTACCAAACGTGTCGTAATTGATCCTTTCCTTTTCATTATCCCGAGAAGGCCAGTGTGGGACCGCACACATAGCGGCTAGTGTGGGGTCTACGCAACCCCATAATGAATATCACATTTATAGGTCGAATTAAGCAGTAATAAAAATTAACTCGCGTACAATAAGGGACATCATACCTAGAAAAATAAATGCATGTACAGTACTTATATTTTAATAGGCCACACTGGCCTTTTAGGGTTAAATAGTACACACACTGATATAAACTATGCGAGGCAATAAGACTACGCTTCTCGTAAACGAACATTGAAAACTAACATCAAGTTAGCAAATTAGAGGATGTATAAAGTCTGAAGAAACGTAAATCATTGTATAAGGTGAAAAAAAAGCTTTTTCTAAACTTTTTTTTATAGACCCACCCCCCCCTTTTAATGCAAACGATAGTGATTCCAAATTTGAAAATATAAAATATATAATCTGTTCTACCTATTTGGTAAAAATTGGTCATGGACGAAAACTTCAACAAACGTTCGACCAACTTGGGCATATATATATATATATATATATATATATATATATATATATATATACAGGGTGGGCCGTAAGTTTCCATACATAGGAAAAATAACATTTTTTTATGGACAACCATTTTTATTTATATAATATGCTCTACATGGTTGCCATTGTTTTGAAAACACATTTCAATACGTGTTCCCCACTGTTGATGAACACGCATTAGCACAGTTGACGTTATGCTTGTAATGGCGTTGGTGATACGTTCCTTTAGATGATTTATGTCTCGTATCTTTTCCTGATACACCATGGCCTTCAAGTGCCCCCAAAGATAGAAATCAAGGGGGTGAGATCTGGGGATCTGGGAGGCCACTCCACAGGACCACGCCGACCAATCCAAGCATCCGGAAACTACTGCTGATCCCAAATACCGACGCACGTGAAGACCATAATGAGGTGGAGCTCCATCTTGCTGGAAGTAAACTGGGAAGTTACCTTCCTCGTTTAGCAGGGATGGGAAAATCTCTTCTTGCAACATGTTAAGAATACCTTTCGGCATTAAATTTCCACTGACCAAAATTGGTCCAATAATTCTGTCACCCCATATCCCGGCCCACACCATCACTTTACCGGCACCTTGCATCTTCGTCGGACTCAGCCAGTTAGGGTTAGCATTACTCCCATAACGTATGTTTTGCCGATTAACCTCTCCATTGACGTAAAATTTGCTTCATCAGTAAACAAGATCTTAGTTGAAAAGTTTGCATCCTCGTTCACTTTGGTTAATGCCATTCACAGAATTCCATCCGTCTATCCGGGTCGTCTTCACTCAAATGCTGTGCCATATGCAATTTGTATGGATGCCATTTGTTTGCTTTCAAAATGCGCCTGATACTCGATCTGCTGACACCACTTTCTGCAGACAACCGTCGTGTACTTTTTTCTGGGACTCCGTGTAAGCGCTGTAAGTATCGTAGCTGTTGTGTCTTCATCGGTGGCTGTACGTCTTGGACCACTTCGCGGTTGATCTGCAACATTTCCAGTTTTCTGAAACTTGTTAATAAGTTTTGCCACAGTGTCGTGTGTGATGTTCGTTCCATGTTGTCTGTTAAAGTTCATTGCAACCATGCGACTGCTTCCCGACCCAGCCATCAGTATGATTTCAATTCGTTGCTCTTTCGTCAAACGCATATTCTTAGGGTATCTGAAACATAAAAACAAACGTTTAAATTTTCCTATGTATGGAATTACGGCCCACCCTGTATATATATATATATATATATATATAAGAACGAGAGTTGACAGTGGGATGGAATAGAATGCCAGAACGTGTGTCAGCTTTACATAATACAAAAGGGTCTCTCTCATATATATATATATATATATATATATATATAACGAATTCCTCAGTAGGCCTATCTCCATCGAGTAATTTAAATCACCAACACACAATAGTGTGTAAAGCCCTTTGCTGTGTAGGTTCATAATCTGAATTTGTGTTTTGTGTCACGTAGCCAAAAATGTTAAGCCTAAAAGACCCTCCCGACAGACAGCTTGTCACAAATCCCTAAAAGGCTTAAAATCACGTATGGGAGGAAGTTGAGCATTGTATAAAAAGTTAACGCATTTATCTTAATTTTGTCGAATACGTTCCTTTAATGTATTTATTTCAATTCTTTCGGAACAGCATTTTGTTTATGACTTCGTGGCCAGTGTCGTAACGCCACTTCTCGTCGATCAGCGAAATTAAGCGACTTTGGATCTGGTTAGTAGTTGGATGGGAGACCGTTTTCCGCGTTTAGATAATGTAGCGAACCGTGGTGGTCGGATCCTGCGTGAAGCTGTTGTAGGTCCTCTCCGACGTATGACCTTAGATGTTGCGGAGGAGGTTAAACAACCCCATCAAACATTTCTGTTTACATCTCAATTTACAAGTTTACGTAAGTGAGTATATTTTCATTATTCCAACAAATGTATTTGTGTACTATCGCAAACTGCCTTAAGCAAGCATCCACGCCTTACAGGCTGAAATCTACTACCTTATTTGGGCATAATTATAACATTTTTAATTAAAGATTAAAGAGAACTTACAGACTAAGATATATTAACTGTAAACATTACATTTCGATATGAAATAACGAAATAAAAAAATATGATAACTAATAAATATGATAATGTTAATAATTTTCAAAACTTTGGCGTCAGAATGCGTTTCATTGGATAATGGTGGTTCATTTGGCTAAGATGAAGATGTTTCTTAAAGCTTTAAAGTGCGTTTAAGAACGTTTATTGACCCAAAAGGGTTGGTTCCCTTCCCCGAGTGATACTGATACCTCTGAAGCACTAAACAAACAGTCTGTCCTCACTCATCTTAAACAAAACAAGAGTATTTGTTTTACTAAAACCGTAATAAATAACTCGCAATCCTGAATAAAATTTAGAGGGAAAAATGAACGATACAAAGAGTCAGTTATATATAGTTTAATAGGAAAGTAGTTATTTGAAAAAGGTAATAAAAACACTTAAAACCGTTTCAGAACCAACCTATGATACATTAGCTTGGTTATTAATAGGCTGGCCTACTATTTTATTATTACCTTTCCATACAATGGCGCTCATAAGTATTCGTACAAAGAAATATTTCGGTTATATTCGTCCTTATCTTTTGTACCATGCATACGAGTTATGAACATTTACTGTTCGTTTGAAGAAATTTAACAAATAAAAAAAAATTATTTTAACTCCAACATACAGGTTGTCCCATAAGTCCGGCATCATAGGAGAAATTCTATTTTTCTATTTCTACAAACCATAATTCATATTTTTCTCTTTCTACAGGCCATAATTGTGAGCAAGGAAGAACGAATCCAGATAATTCTACTCATAGGAAATCGGAGTCAAAGAGAGGCCGCTGCTGAATTTAACAGACTGCATCCAGATCGCGAGCCAATAACACAAGAGTTGTGTTAGCAGACTTGTTGTAAAGTTTAAGGAAACAGGATCCATAGAAGATAAACCACGCAGCGGACCTTCAAGGAGGTCCACTGACGATGATACAAGCGACTGCTATCCTGGCTCATTTTAACAGAAGTCCCAATAAGTCTCTTCGGTGATTGTCCGCCGAGACAGGAGTGTCGAAAAGTAGCATCCATCGCATTCTTCAGGCTCACAAATGGCATCCATATAAACTTCAGATCCTACAGAAATTAAGCGAAGATGATCCCGACTGGCGGATGGAATTTTGTGAATGGGCTACGGAACATACGCTCGGGATGCCAATTTCCCGGTCACCATTCTGTTCAGTGACGAGGCTGTTTTTTATGGAAATGGTGAGTAAATCGACAGAACACCCGCTACTGGTCTCGAAACAACCATCACTGGTATACCTCTTCAAAGGAACAAGGTACCTCTTCAAAGGAACAAGGTGCATCTCGGGTGATGGTATGGTGTGGCATTTGAAAGATCGCATCATAGGAGGCCCCTCTTTTTTCGGATGAACATGTCACTACGTATGCTCAAGGAAGAAGCATTTCCCGTCTTTTGAACGAAGAAGGAAATTTCCCAACATTGTTCCAGCAAGACGGCGCTCCTGCACATTACAGCACCCAAGTAAGGGATACCTGTACCAACAATTCCCTGGTCATTGGATAGGACGTCGAGGGCCTGTGGAATGGCCAGCTAGAAGCCCGATCTCACGCCACTAGATATTTATCTCTGGGGCCACTTGAAAGCGCTGGTATACGCAGAGAAAATTAGAGTGTTGACATTTGCGGCAGCGCATTATTGGGGCATGTAACACCATTACTCCTGACATCATTCACCGTGTGCTTGCTGACTGGGTATCACGTCTGAATTTGTGTATTGAAAACAATGGTGGACATACTGAGCACGTTCTGTAAATAAAAGCTTTTGTTTTGCCTTTTTTTATTATTTTGCCTATGATGCCGACTTATGGGACACCCTGTATAATGTAAAACATCAAAGAATTTGAGGAAAATAAAAAAAAGTGCAAAAAGTTTTCGTACATTTATTTACAAAATTACTTAATACTTTGTATGTCCACCTTCGGTTTTGAAGAAGTTAACAAATTTTATCAGTAGTTGGCTGTTTATTGATTAGAGACTTAGCAATTTGAATTCTAGAATTTTTTCTGTGAATCTTCACGGAGACGGATCACTGTACACGCCATTAGTAATCAATGGGTCGTCGTAGTAAAGAGCTGTCTACAGATCATAAGATCTGTTGTCTACAGATCATAAGAGATCTGTTATTGCTGCCACGAGTCTGGAAACAGTTATAGGAACTTCGGATTCCATTTTTTTTAATGCAGGAAGGAGGGGCGAAGGACGATGCCCGCAAAAGCGCCCCACCCACAGAAGAAGAAGAAAGCCAGCCAAACTCAAGTCCATGGTTTTGGAGATGCCTAGACATTGCGTTTGAAAGCTTGGAGGTCATAGACAAGGGAAAGATGGATTGAGGAAGATTGTTCCAGAGTTGACCAGTTAAGTAGATGAAATATTGAAAATACCGATTAACCCTTGCGTTATAGAGTTGCACAGAAAGGGATGAGAATGTGTTGAAAGTCTGGTGCTGCGTTCTCTCCTTAAAGGAGGAGACATGCAGTTGGAGAGTTCAGAAGAGCAGTGTCCGTTATAATGGGAAGAGAGAGGATTGAAGACTGAGTAAGAGTGGAGAATTGATGAGACGAAAGCCTTTGATTCCACTCGATCAAGTACGGCTGTGTGGATTGAGCCACCCCATACATGAGAAACATACTCCATATAGGGGCGGACAAGACCGCTGTACAGAGACAGCAACTGAGCGGGGTGAAAAAACTGCGGAGGCGGTACAGCACACCTAACCTCTTAGAAGCTGTTTTGGAAAGAGAGTATATGTGATCTTTCCAGGAAAGATCACGAAACGCCAAGAATGTTAAAGAAGAGGAAGGAGCCCAGTAAAACCTAAAGCTTAAGGGCCAAATTAAATAAAAAAATAGTCCAGCTTCACAATTTATGTCATTATAAATTGTAAAACCAATGTATTTATTTTATTAATAAAGGTGATTCAATCACTCAATCAAAATGATTGAGTTGTTGTTGTTGTTGTTGAAGGTAAGGGAATAGTCGTGTGGAAAGATTGTGACGAGTAGACAGATGGAGGAACTGAGTTTTTGAGGCACTGAAAGCCACGAGGTTTTCTCTGCCTCAGTCAGAGATAGCAGAAAGATCA
The DNA here is from genome assembly GCA_023014485.1 of Bathynomus jamesi. Lineage (NCBI taxonomy): Eukaryota > Metazoa > Arthropoda > Malacostraca > Isopoda > Cirolanidae > Bathynomus > Bathynomus jamesi. The sequence goes on along the minus strand of JAJOZX010015444.1, from coordinate 50,721 downwards.
TAGCTCCACAGCCGTCCTACGCGAATCATGGAGTGACTGTTGAGAGGGACGCTTCAGGAAGCGGGTGTAGAAGTGAAGAGTGCCTCTCTATAACCGCAGCTATAGATCGGCCAGAAAGGAAATTAGAGATCAAGGCACGGATAAAAGGATAGAAACTGAAGGAGGCAGTTTTCGAAATTAAAGATTTGGCCCGAAAGGAGGATGACCAAGAGTCGGAGATACTGTATATGCAAGATCCTCCAGTAGAGCGTCCCTCGCGGAACCATACTGACGATCTGAAAGATGATTGTAGGAAGATAGGTGTTTAAGAATCTTCCTATTAAGATAGGATAAAAAATTAAAAATAGAATCGAAATCAAAGCAGTTGGACGATTGTTGGAGGGTTGAGAACGGTCACTCTTCTTTGGGACAGGCTGAATGAAAGCGAACTTCCAGCAGGAAGGAAAAGTACCAGATGAGAGAAAGACGAAAGAATTTGCCTAGGCAGGGGGGGTCAGCACTGAAGCGCATTTCTTAAGAACAAGAGGAACACCATCAGGACCGTACGCCTTCCTAGAGTTGAGCCCAGATACAGCAGAAAAAACATCTTTCGAAGAGATTCTAATTTCTGACATAATAAAGTCAGAGGGAGGAGGAGATGGAGGAACAGCACCGGACTCGTCCATGGTTGAGTTGGAAGCGAAAGTTTGAACGAAGAGTTCAGCTTTGTTAGGAGAAGAGACGGCAACTCAGCCGTCGGAATGGAAAAGAGGAGGGAAGGAAGAGGAAGTAAAGTTGTTTGAAGAGGTTCTTAGCTAGATGCCAGAAAGAGCGAGAAGAATTAGAGTTGGATAGGTTTTCACATTTTTGTTGCATGAAGGAAGTTTTTGGCGAGTCGAAGAACAGATTTTGCACGATTCCGGGCAGAAATATAAGCTGTGTGAGAGTCAGAAGTTGGATGGTGACGGTACCTTCTGAAAGACTCCGCTTTGTTGTGGATAGCATCAGAACAAGTAAAGTTAAACCAATTTTTTTTTTTTTGCATTAGTATAGGAATAGAGTATGGAATGTACGCCTCCTGCCCGAGAGAATCACCTCCGTGATGCGCTCAGCACACTCGGAAGGTCCTGGCCACGGAAGCAGTAATCACTCCATGGGAAATCACAGAAGTACTGCCTAGGGCCTCCAAATCAGCGGCGCCAAAGTGCCAAAGGCGCCTCTTCTTGGAGGATCCAAAGGCCGAATTGGAACGATAGGACAGGAAACGGATATAAGATTGTTCTCGGAGGAACCCAACGGAGAAAGAGAAAAAAGTTTGACAGAGTAAAAGGATGAGAGTTAAGAAATAAACCCAGACTGTTGGGCCTATTTCCAAGAAGATCGGGGATCCGAGTAGGGTGTTGTACAATCTGCTCTAGTCATTTAGGATAAAAAAAAGTTGTAAGCTGGTTCACCAGAGATGTTAGTGAAATGGAGAAAAGCGAAGGGTGGTAGTGAACATTGGAATCTCCTGAAATGGAGATTTCAGCAAAGGGAGAGCAGGATAGAATATATTCCACTTTGGAAGTGAGGTAATCAAAGAATTTTGGATAGTCAGTGGAATTAGGAGAAAGGTAAACAGCGCAGATGTTTTTAGTTGAGATTGGCATGAAGCCGTACCCAGAGGGTATAGAACTCGGAAGATTCGAGTTCGGGAATAAGAGAACAAATTAGGTCATTGCGTACCTATACGCAACATCCACCTTTGGAGTGAAATTGAGTGTAGAGAAAGTAAGAGGGTACAGGAAAGGGGTTGCTGTCACTCGCCCCCAGACACCCGAGTTTCAGTGAGGAAAAGATGATGAGATTTAGGAGGAGGAGAGGTGGTGTTCAACAGATCGAAAATATGAGAAAAGGGGTTGGGTACGATTCGATGTGGCCGACTCGATGCGACCCAACTCGATGTGGCCGACTCGATGTCAGGACAACTCGATGTGATATCCCTAAGGGATATTTTCGTTAGTTTTAACGAAAATATCACAACTTAACCTAACCAATCGTCAAGGGCGTACAGTTGACCTAACCGGGCATTCAGTTAACCCACATTAAATATATAAAGAAAATGACATCGACTTGTCCTGACATCGACTTGTCCTGACATCGACTTGTCCTGACATCGAGTCGGTCACGTCGAATTGTCCCTGCCCCGAGAAAAGGCCACGAGTGTTTCAGAAACTAATGAAAAGTGAATCGGGCAGAGGCCCAGAACATCTCGAATGGACGGTAGCAGATCCAGCCCCGCTACCCGTGTCTGCGTTCCCAGTATCGGCAGCGGGGGAGCCAGAAGTGGGGACATTTATGGTCCCCTCCCCAGGGGACTCCGAGGTTCTAGAAGTTGATGCCACTTTTCTTTAATTTGGAAAGATTATGTATTGCGTAAGATGTATGTATATGTAGTGAGGAATATGGAGAGAAGTGTGTTTAAGAGTATGTTGGACTGCTCACAGAGTAGATGAGAGACGAAAAAAGATCAGCTAAGGAAGACAGTGACAAGAGAAACGGGAGTTCCAGCACTCCCTATCTTCTGTTTAACGACCCCCCCTCCCCCCTTGGAGTACTTTCCTGGTCGATTGTTGTCTACAATCTCCTACAATTTATGACGGTTGCTGCAGTTATAAAGAAATGGAAAGGCTTTGGAGCACTCAAAACTCTACCAAAGTGTGGAGGACTTTGCAAGATTTCAGAACGTACAGCTGGACGGATTGAAAGAATGGCTGTTGCAAATCCACGAGTGACTGCAGGGTCGGGGATAGTTGCCAAACATTAAGACTGTCTGAGATCGATGTCTATCCCTCTACTGTACTTCGCACATTGAGAAGAGTGTGAGCTTTTCGTAGCAGGGGTTTTCTTCGTACATCTCTTCCATGCAGACCAAAGAAGTTCGTTTAAAGTACGTCAAAAATCTTCAAAATGGTGGATTTGCATTCTGGAAGTTCTCTGGACAGACGACCAAAATTGAATTATTCGGGAACAACGAGCAAAGGTATGTTCGGCTAAAATCAAATACTGCATTCGAGTAAAAAGAACATCCTTCCTGCGATTAAACAGTGATGGTACGGCGAAATTCATGGTTTTGGTTCAGTGTTGAGATATTTCACGCGGGAAAATAAAAGCAGTAGTAGTGACATTTCGCTCCAATCACTGGAGCATTCTCAAGCTTTATTAAACTTAATCTTTAAGCTTTATTAATAAAGCTTGAAGATGTTGCAGTGATTGGAGTGAAACGTCGTTACTCTTGCTTTCATTTTCCCGCGTGAAATATCTCAATAGTGGTGGTAGTTTGCTTCTTCGGCGATATTTTAGTGCAGGGGTGGGGAAACTTTTCAGTACCAAGGGCGAAAATCGATAACATAAACACCTCCGCGGGCGTCTGGCAAATTTTAAGCTTATATACAGCGTGTCCCAAAGAAATGTATACCCACTTTGTTCGATAATACCAGCTATGAGGATAATAAATATATTACTTTTTATTGGTTTTTTAATAAAGAATTTTCTCCTGAATCTAAATATGTAATTATTTTTATTAAAAATTGAAGAACAAAAACGTTACAGATGTTTAAATTATAATTATTATTTTCGAGACTTCATGTGCGATATTTTCTAATATTTTAACCGACTGTTTTGAGATACTTATGTTTAGTGTTGATATTGAAGCATAATGTTGTAATTATTAGTTAATTCAAAAGATTTACAAATTCCATGGTTAAATGACACTTTATCTAAGATGTTCGACGTCTTCCAGAACGTTGTTTTTGTAAGTTTTGCACAGTGCCGTCGGTTTCAAACTTATCCCGCATACGTGCAAAAATATTAGAAAATATCGCACATGAAGTCTCGAAAATAATAATTATAATTTAAACATCTGTACCTTTTTTGTTTTTCAATTTTTAATAAAAATAATTACATATTTAGATTCAGGAGAAAATTCTTTATTAAAAAACATATAAAAAGTAATATATTTATTATCCTCATAGCTGGTATTATCGAACAAATTGGGTATACATTTCTTTGGGACACGCTGTATATAAGATGTATTTTAAAAAGCTATTTGCTGGGCTGTAAATAAATAATTTTTAGTAAATAATAAATACCTAAGCGGGCGAATTGAAATTAGCTCGTGGGCGAAATTTCGCCCGCGGGCGAGGGTTTCCCCACCCCTGCAAGTTTAGTGCTTCGGGTCCAGGAAAGCTTGTTGTCATCAATGACATCTTGAATTCGAAGGAATATCAGAAAATTTTAGAAGAAAATGTTCGGGAGTTGCGAATGGTTCGCAATTGAGCACTGCAACAAGATAATTATTCAAAACATAACAGAGCACCGTGAAATTGCTTCAACAAAAGAATTTCAAGTTTCTCGAGTGGACCAGTCAAAGCCCAGAGTCTCAATTATTTATCATATGTAAATATCATTATGTTTATGATTTTATTATGTTCTTAATGTAGTTATCAGAAAGAGTCCCCACTTCCCACTTGGTTGTAGGGTAAAGTTGCCAATGGTCGCCCATCGGTCCGAATGTCGCGCATTTGACTTGGGAACCCCCCCCCCCCCCCCCCCCCCCCCACAAAATACTGTTACAGTGAAGGAAATAAAATTCAAGTGAAACAGTTACTTCTAGTAACAAATGAAACTTCTAGTAACTTCTAGTAACGAAGTTACTAGAAGTAATGTTTACGCAAATGTTTTTTTTCCTTCACTGTAACGGTATTTCCTGTGGAGTTTTTTAAGTCAAATGCGCGACATTAGGACCGATGCGCGACCATTGGCAACTTTACCCTACTTCTGAAAGTAGTTGTGAAAGTAATGTATCTACACGGTTGAAACGGGTGTAAAGGTTTCCAAACAAGGGTTTAAGCAACACCGGTGTTACTGCGTGTGTCCGAACCGGTAACAGTTCTACACCGGTTTTCATACAGATAAGCAATAATAATCATACAGGGTGTCCATAAAGTCACGCATCATAAGAACATAAGCAATGTCTATTTATTTATGTCTCCATCAGGCCAAATATGTTGAGGAACATTCGAAGAAACCTGTTTTGAGATTGGTGGGAATCATTTCGAACAAATAAATAAAAAAAAATAAATAAAATATTTTCCTATGATGCGTGACTTTATGGACACCCTGTAGATAACATTAATCTAATGAGTGCAAACAAGCTGATTTTGAGCAATAATTTGAGTTGGAAAAGAAAGTTTGTATCAAATGTTGTGATGTGATATCACTTGAAGGGTTCAGGTTAGGACCGGATGTCGTGAAATACTTCATCAGGATTTTGGTTCCTTCTTCCCATGAAAAGTTACAATAAACTCGAAATACTCGGAGGAACTTTATATGCTATATATATATATATATATATATATATATGATACACACAGACAGTGCATGGAACAAGGAACTCTTCTGGGATATTAAATCCACTATAGTCCGAATAAGTAATGGTAAATGACAAATACCATAGTTTTCTTTTTCATGATGCTAGCCCGACGTGGGCTAGCATCCCAAAGCTGGATCCTGTCTGCTTTGCAGATAGCTGGTGAGGGAAGCTATATTTATGGGACCTCTTTGCGAGTGACCCGTTGCCCACGTCGGGCTAGCATCATGAAAAAGAAAACTATGGTATTTGTCATTTACCATTACTTATTCGGACTATAGTGGATTTAATTATCCCAGAAGAGTTCCTTGTTCCATGCACTGTCTGTGTGTATCATAAAAAACTCAGGGACCATTCTGAGTTCATTCTCATATATACACGGTGAACCAAAAGTAGGTGGACAGTAGGTTGAATACGGTTTGTGTTATATTATATTATAACTATGGTGTTCATTATAACTATGGTGTTTGTGTTATATTATATTAAATATTATAACTAAATTTATTTAAATTTTATTTTGTATTATAGTATACAAAAAAATTAAATATGTATTCTCAAAATAAACGTTATCATTTACTGTCCACCTACATTTGGTTCACCCTATATATATATATATATATATATATATATATATATATATATATATACACACACTTTGTGTGAGTTCGAACGATGGTTCAGGATCGACCTGCGGTCGACCCCTCTGCAGCATCTCGCCTCATTTGTGGGATTTGGTGAAGGAGGGAATTGCTGTCTGATGTCCTGCCCTTGTAGCCAGCCACGCATGGCTGGTCAGGGGCTTTGCATGGGAATCTGTCCAGCTGGTTCTTGAAGTTAATTCAGGTCGATGTGCTGGAGATTCCTTACTTTTGGTAGGGCCATCCTCGTTTTCATGGCCCCCTGTCCCACAGCAGCTGGGACTATACAAAATCTGCCTCTTCTCTCATTCCAGTTTGTTTCTATTTCATTTCTGATGTTAGGGACAAAGCCCTCAAGTATTTTCCATGTGTATATTAATGTGTACCACTCACGCCTTCTTTCGAGAGAGTAGAGTTTCAGGGATTTTAGTCGAGACCTGCTGTCTTCACCTTCCGTTTCCTCTATTTTAGACGTGAAAGTACTTTGTATAGATTAGAATAACTTACGTTAAGGATGTTCTCTGACTGCAAAAAAAAAAAAAAAACTTAGTATTAAGCAGGGCTGTGGAGTCGGTCAATTTTGAGTGGAGTCGGAGTCGGAAGTGCATAGTTGGATGGAGTCGGAGTCGGTGCAAATCCTTCAATTATAACCATAGCAGCCTAGGCCTAGGCCTAGCTCAATTTTATGAATAAAATAGATTTAACTTAATGTTTTAATATATAATATAATATATAAATAATATATAACATAAATATATAAATATAGTTGCTTATAATTAATAAGGATTATAATTAATTAACATAATTAATAATAAGGAAATTTAAAAATTTTGTACTAGCAACCCTAAATCTTTTTCAGATTTTTAGATTTCAATTTGATAATTTTGATAAGCATCACTGAAAGAAGATTTAATGGAAGCGATCCTTTTTTTAAGAACAAATTCAGTTTAGGTTAGTACATTTTGTTACGGATGTTTATAATAATACAAAAACATCTTCTTAATTTGCTAAACCAATAATAATCTTATTTTGTTTAAGTTTCAATCAGTTTGTATTTTGGGATTTATTGTAATTTTTGAATAAAGAGAAAAAAAGCCATTAAGGCATAGTTACAGCCACTAAGTAACCTGGAGTCATGTGGTGGTGATGAAATGCCTTGTTTATGAATCTCCATTGGCCTAATAAAGCTAATCGTAATCAATTTGGCCTTAACATTCCATCGGAGTCGGAGTCGTAATTATACAAGTCAGATTTCTGGAGTCGGAGTCGGAGTGTTAAAATTTTTGGAGTCGGAGTTGGAGTCGGCAAATTTTATCACCGACTCCACAGCCCTGATATTAAGTTTTTCCTCTTTTACTATTAGGACCCTGCTGCTACCTCATGCGTGGGAAGAGAGGCTTTGGAACCTCTATAAATAACACCATTTAACGCTCGTAGGTTGTGAGAGACTGGGATGGAGGGGTCCCAGGCGTAGGGGCGCGATGAATGGAGTGTGGCTAGTGCCCCGTTAAGCCCATTCCTAACGCGTAATGGCCTGACCAGCCCCCTGCGACCGTTCTTTGGTGACCAATTGATGGTGCTTGGCTGTACTGCTCTGAGGTGAGAGAGCTTTACTGCCCAGCTGGCTGCCAGGCCAGCGTAAAGTCTCGGGCGTAGCCTCTGGGTCTGGTGGGATATCCCTTGAACACTGGATTCTAAGAGTCTGGCCGCTTGTGAGTGACTAGTAAGACTTAGTAAGGGGCTGCATCTCGCTGTCGCTCCTGGCGGGAAATCCGTGACGCCTGCGTCGCGAGTGTTTGTCAGTTGGTAGCTGCGACACGTTTGGGACTGTCCGGCCCTGGGGAGACCTTTGGTCGGTGCGGCAGCAGCGAGAGGTGTAGTCTTCTGGAAGGGATGAACGTCACTTGCAAATAGGTGGATGCGTCTACGCGCGGGAAGAATTCACCCCCCCCCCTTTTTTTTATATACTGGTCAGAACGTTTTTGATAGTTTTCATTGCTAGAACGCTTTATCTTATTCAGAGTATTCAGAGTTCGAAAAAAAAAAGTTACAATGACTGGACCGCAGAAACTGAAGGCTGAATGTGCGAGGTGTGAAGTAAACCAGTGGGTGACGAACTTCAAAGAAGCCTGCTTCGCGAAGATCAACCACTCCAGCATGTGCCGCTTTTGCGAACTCATGCGGTTTTACGAGAAGCTAGAGGAGTCCGGCGGCTCGAGTCGTCCAGACCGGCTGTTGGAGGTGCGGCGGTCACTGATGCGGCTGCGCCCTCCACCCGGAGCTCATTGATAGGATAGCTGCCATGGAAAGGCGGTCCAGCGATGGACTGGACAGGGCTCGGGACCGCGGAGAAAGGGTAGAGGTGCAACCGGGGGCTAGGGTACAAAATCAGTGTGAAGAATCGCCAGCGACCCACGTGGAATGCACGGAACCGCGGCGCAAGGTGGAGGGCGTAAAGAAGGGGCTGATAGAGAAGGGTGGGAAGGGTCGATAGAGAAGGGTGGGAAGGGGCCGATAAAGAAAAAGGGTGGGAAGGGGCCTACTGATGGCCCAAAGAAACCGAAGGATGTAGCTGCCGGTCGGGGTGGGTCGGGTGGTGTAACTGCGTCTATGGGTGGCGACGGGTTCGAAAGGTCTCGGGCAAGAAGGCTGCGAAGCCGAAGCCTGAGACCCCAGTTGCCCCTGTCAGGACCTCCAACCGCTTTAGTCTCCTGTGCTCGAAGGAGGAAGACACCGTTTTGATTGGGGACTCGCAGATCAGGGGCCAGGAGAAGTACTTTGCTTCTGCAAACCGGGACGGGAGGAAGGTAAGGTGCTTACCTGGGCGGGGAACGGCGCACTTAAGGAAGGAGGTAGAGAAGGTGCGTGGCTAGTCGGAGGACTGCGATCGTTGTCCACGCTGGTGGCAACGACCTGTTCCTCAAAGGCGGTAGGGTAGGTCTTACAGAAGGGATCATCACCGAGATCATGTCTCTTGCGGATGATCTAAAACTGAAGACAGACAGGGGAATGTTATGGGTATTTTACCGCGATGAATGCCAGTGACCACGCGCTCAGTAAGGTCATTGGCATCAACGAGAGGGTGCAAGACTTGTGCGTCCCGCTGGGCGTGAGGTTTATTGACCCGTTCGACGCATTTTCGGGTAGGTGGGACCTTTACCAGAGGGATGGTGTCCACCTCAATAACAAGGGTAAAGGTGTGCTAGGCGCGCTGCTCGACCGGCACCTATACAGAATGGTGAGGTCGAGTCCGGGGAGAGATGATGGGCCCCCACCGGGGAGATGATGATGAGCCGGTGGCGGACGTACCTTCAACTGAAGGGTGCGTCCAGGTACAGGTGGGTGACCCTCCTTCCACGTTGGAGGGGGCTCAGGCTCCTGCGGAAGTTGCCCCCTCGTTGTGAGGGGCTCTTCAACTCCCGACAGCCCTGGCTGTTCGGGAAACGGGTCGTGCTAGGGGGCGGTCAGAATAGGGAAGGCTCCCTCCGTGCAATGCTTTTTAATGCTAGGTCGATTAGGAACAAGTTTTGCGAGCTACGGGCGCTCTTAGCATCAGAATACCAGGATATCGTTGCTATCACCGAGTCCTGGATTCATACTGATCGTAGGGACTACGTTGGGGAGTTCGAAATTCCCGGGTATAGAATGTTTCGCAAAGACCGCACCCGTGGGGAGGGGGGGGGTACTAATATACGTCAGGGACACGTTGAGTCCGGTTGACTGCCAGTTCCGGTCGGAACGGGAGCTGCTTGGCGTCGATCTGAACGTGGGAGGGACGAACTATAGGTTAATCTTGGTGTACAGACCTCCGCATCTCCTCCTCGAGGAGGATACAGCCCTGTACACCGAACTCAGTAGCCTGCTAGGGGATAGGGTGTGTGTAGTTTTAGGAGACTTCAACTGTCGCGGCATAAAGTGGGAAGACAGGACTGCTGATGCTGAAGGGAGGAGGCTAGTTGACTTTGCTGATGAGAACTTCCTCACTCAGTGGGTCAATGAGCCTACACGAGGCGAAAGCGTTCTAGACTTAGTATTCACGACCGAAGACAACCTCGTCACTGGCCTCACCGTTGACGAATCGTTGGGCGGGAGTGATCACGGTCTGATTAGGTTCCGTGTGTGCGTCCCTCGGGTGAAGCGTAGTAACTCGAGAGGCAGTAAGCTCGATCTCCGGCGGGCGGACTTTGTTAGCCTCAGGGATAGCGTAGGTGAGATGGGGTTAGAGGTCGGGCGATGTTGAGGGAGTGTGGAGTGCATTCCGGGACGAGTTTATGGTGCTGCAGTCTGCTGCCATACCCTCAAAACCGGTCACCCCTGCTTCAACGCAGCCTAAGTGGTTCAATCGTGACATCGCTTCGGCTATCCGAAATAGGAAAGTAGCGTATAGGAGGGCGAAGGCCAATCGTTCCCATGAGAACACTGAAGCGTTGTCCGCCTGTGTAGGGAAGTAAGAAGGGCGAAGGTTAGGCTAGCGAAATGTAACGAAGAACTCAGGGTGGCAAGACTCTGCAAGGGGAACCGTAAGGAGTTCTTGAGTTATTTAATAGTAGAAAGCCCATTAGAAGCATGAAAGGTCCGTTGAAAACTCGAGCGGCGTTCTGCGGACCTCCGACGCGGACATCGCCGATGTGCTTAATGAGTACTTTGCGGGAGTGTTCACCAGGGAGGACACCCGCATCATCCCCGAGCAGGCGTGAGGCACGAAGGTGCTGGCCTGGATAGTGTTCGATGTACCGCGACAGTCGTTGCCGATAGAATAGACAAACTGAGCGCGTTTAAGGCTCCTGGACCAGACCAGTTTTTCCCCATAGTGTTGCGGGAGGTGCGCGACCAAGTGGCTACCCACCTGGCTACAGTCTTCAACAAATCGTTGGAGACGGGCCAGGTGCCTGGTGACTGGAAGGAAGGAAGCCAACGTGAACCCCTATCTTTAAGAAAGGGGATCACGAAAGTCCAGGGAACTATCGTCCCATTAGTCTCACTTAGTTGTAGGTAAATTATTAGAGGGGATAATAGCGGATAGGATCGTTGACCATTTGGATTCCTACAAGCTGCTTGGGGACTCCCAACATGGGTTTAGACGGCATAGGTCGTGTCTCACCAACTTGCTCGAGTTTTTCCACGTCATGTTGGTGAATATGATAAGAGTAGGGCGATTGATAAACTTTATCTCGACTTTCAGAAAGCCTTTGATAAGGTACCTCAACCGCCGGCTAATGGCGAAGTGCGCGCGCTGGGTATCGTTGGGGAAGTAGGTAGGTGGATTGAAAACTGGCTGAAGAATAGGCGCAGAGGGTTGTAATTAAAGGGCTAGTTCGGGTTAGGCCTCGGTCACTAGCGGGTTCCTCAGGGTTCCGTTTTTGGGGCCACTGTTGTTTATCATTTACATAAATGATATAGACGGTGGCATCGTCAGTAGGATCGACAAATTCGCTGATGACACCAAGCTTGGGGCCAATGTTGGGACGCCAGAGGCGATCGAGCAACTGCGTGCGGACCTAAGTAGGATAGGAGTGGTCCGAAAAATGGCAAATGCCGTTTAACTTGGGTAAATGCAAAGTGATGCACATTGGCTACGCCAATCCCAAGTCGGACTACTCGATGTTGGGGAGTAATATCGAGGCGACTGATTTGGAAAAGGACTTGGGTGTGCTAATTAGCAGCGACCTTAAGTTTACCAAACAGTGCGTAGAGGTGTAAAAGAAAGCCCAGAAGTTGTTGGGTTATATCAGGAGACAATTTCAGTTTCGGAACAAGGAGATTGTGCTCTCTCTGTACAATTCCCTGGTTCGGCAGCACCTCGAGTATGCTGTGCAGTTCTGGTCGCCCACCCTCAGGAAAGATATCGAGAGGCTGGAGCGAGTGCAGGCGAGGGCCACAAAGTTAATCCCTTCCGTTAGGCATTTGGGCTACAATCGACGCTTACGCGCCTTGAACTTGTTTTCGCTGGAAACTCGGAGGCTGCGCGGTCAACTCATCGAGTTTTTCAAGCTCTTACGCGGATTCAACGATGTTGATTTTAGAAGCATGTTTAGTTTAAATGATAACCCAACTCGCAACAATGGTTGGAAGTTGGATTTGAAACGGTTTAGGACTAGTGTGTGTGGGAATTACTTTACGTATAAGATCTGTGACACGTGGAACAGTTTACCTTCAGAAGTTGTGAACAGTTTCTCTGTGGATCATTTCAAAAAAAGGTTAGACCAAATCTTGCACACTATTTGTGTGTGTAGAAAATTTTCCCTGGCATCTGTTGCCATTGGTACCTCCTCGGTATGGGCCGCAAGGCCTTTTGAGGTACTTCTTTTCCTTGTAACTCTCTCTCTCTCATATATATATATATTCGATACATTCGTAGTTTAAGTGGAAGTATGAAGAGTTAAGCATTTTTACAGTGAGCACCATTCCGCCCATACGCTCATTTCAGGGTACGAGCAGCTCGCAGTAGTATTGGCAAGCAAATAGGGGGGCAAAGTACTGAGGAGGCTTTCGTACATGGTTCATCACAACTGAAAACAACAATGCATTGTTAGTGTTATGACTTTTTAATTTTTTGTCATAAATATTGTTTCCTGTATCATCAATCGATGAACTTTTGCTTGAAAACAATAAAAAAGGGCCTAATTCTTCAGAATTAAAAACAAATGTCACCCCGAAAGCAAATTAGTATATTAGTATATTCGAGACAGCTGCATTGCACCATTCTAGATTGGTTACCTAGTATTTTCTTGAATATTCCGGGATATACCGAAAAGCACTAAATACTCTGGAAAATCACTGGAACAGAGACCCATCTGCAATAGCTATACCAAGGAGCAACCAATGTGAGGAAGTGCCATTAAGGTGATGCAAGAACTTTACGTAAACTGTAAAAATAAAGACAACCTTAATCACAGGTTTATTTTAAGCAATAAGTAAAACAATTAAAACAATAATAGAGTAAATGTATAATATTGTATTTGTATAATTAATATGTATTGTATAGGTATAATGTTGTATAATATAATATATGTTTATGTATAATAATTGTGAAATAAACATGCAAATTTCTATTTATTATTTTATTAATTTTTTATTTTTTATTTTATTTTGGGGTGAAGTTTTTTCAAAATATATCGAAAAAACTGTTATTTTCATTGTCAGGGGGCAAAGTTTCATCGATTATGATACAGGAACATGAGGTTATAAAAATGTCATAACCCTAATGAGCATATGAGTATATAATTATCACATCAACATATACATTTGATTTATGTTATTTGTGATCAATACAAATGCAAAAAAAAAAAAAGACAACTCCCCCACTAATATTGTCTTAGAAGTAGCCTCGTCTAAAAGTATATCCCTGAACGTTCTAAAAGTATGTCATTAGCAGTGGAAGAATATTTCATTAACATTACAAAAGTATTTATTAGCATTATAAGTGCTTTCTTATCAAACTACAAACAATGCATATTCTCAAGAATAAATATATATATAATAGTATTGTTTATAGAAATAGTTTCTTGCATTGAGACTCAAAATTTATGAACAATTTCGGCTAACAGAAACTCATTCAAAGAAATTATGATGAGAAATGGTGACAGCTGCATTCTTGAAACACTACATTCAGAAGAAAGAATAAATAATTTACTCTTCTTGAATCGAATAATAAATCTGAACTGGTCCGAATTGTTTTTATGACCCCGAGCAAGAAGTTTAGAAGAGCCAAACTGGTTTTGCACTTGTCCGTTCGTCACACTTTCGTGTCCCGGGACATAACTTTTGAACCGCTCAGTAAAATTGTGAAACTTCACAATACATGGATGATCATAAAAGCAAGGTGTTTTGAGCAAGACTCGGATCCCTGTATCGAAGGTCTGGGTCACGAGTAAAGGAGGGAACATTGATGTCGTTCCGACATAGTTCTTGTTTTTTATGGTGAATTGTACACAAGAAGTCTACGGTGCATAGGAGCAACTTAAAAGTGTTCCCCGTGAATTGTGTGGCAACTTCGCGGTACATAGTACACATTTATTTAATTTTTTGTGTCCATATTCCAACGTCTGTGTTCCGGTCTACGTCCTGGCCAGTGTCGTAACACTGCTTTCGATAGGTTACTTAGTGACATTGGGTCTGATAATTGGATCGGAGATTGCCCTCCGCGTCCGGATGATATAGCGACCCTTAGGTAGTTCGGATCTTGCGTAAGGGTTGTAGGTACCCCTTCATCATATGACCGTAGATGTTGCGAAGGCGAAGGAGTTTAAATAATCCCATTATTATAGTATTCTCTTGATTAACTTAGCTCTTCCACGCTTGTACAAATTTAACTTTTGGGAAATCCAGAAAACCCGGGCTATTAATCTGGAGGTCCTGGATTTGAGTCCCGGTTCGGACTTCCAGCGATTAAGACATTTCTCCGGGTCTTCTGGCGGGTAGGGGTTCGAATCCCACGTAAAGCTCTTGGTCATCTCCATCATATGATTTTAAGAATGTCACGAAGGTGCTAAATAACCCCAAACTGAAAAGTCAAACGCGCAAATTTTCAGCATTGATTGATTGGGACCTAAAGTCATTTGGTTTTCCAAAATGTTTGTATCTGGGATTTCCTTCCCCGCCCCCAAAGCCCCCCCTTCGCTTCGCCGAATAACCTCTATTTTTTGTTGAATATTCAATGCTACTCTCTTCCTTTCCTTAGTAGAGCCTACAGCACATTTTAGAGTCAATGGTCACCAAATTGTATGTAAAAATTCACAAATTTGCTGAGAAAACTATTTAAAAATTGAGTACATAATTATGATTGATAAAACACGAATTTTGCTATTTTTAGTTCGTTTCAAATATTCGATTTTTGTAAGTTTAGAACCAAATTTTAGGTTTTCTCCGATTTTCGGTGTGTGTGTGTGTGTGTGTGTGTGTGTGTGAAGCCCTGCAAAGTACCTTAATTTGTAAAATGGCACCAAATAGAATAATAGAAATAAAGATTAAAAATGAATAGCTTTAAAATAATTTTTCCCTTGGAAGACCCCCGCCCCCCAATGAACCCTACAAAATGTATGCATGAAAAATAAATGAAAGGTCATTTTGTAGTTGTATAAAACGAAAAAACCGCATTGGAAGGGATTGAACAGGAAAGTTTTGCATTGTCTTTAAGAGACTAGGAGAAGGCCTGAAGGACAATGATAGAATAGGGTGTGTCAATTTTAGTAAAGTCAACAATTCAAAAACTACTAACTCAAATAATGTCATATTATCTAGCAAACTTAGAAAATCTTTAATGTTGCTTAAAAAAGCCATTTACCTACTTATATTTGATGATAAAGGTTTGAAATATAACCTAAATATGACTGTAGCATCGTATATCAATGTGCCATTGATATGTTGTGGTCAACTTTGGTTATTTTTGGTGTGCAGTATGGTTTCTAAGTTTCACATAGTCACTGGAGTTTTGATTGTGAATGCGTGTGTTTTCCCTCCTTTTTGACAATTTTGATTACTTCGTAATGTAAATATTGTGTAATTCAAATTATTCGAAATGTTGTGTGTGACCCAAACTTTCTGTATATTTCGATATGATAGATATATGAAATTGTCATTACTTTGAATAAATTGTCTTGTACCTATAACAACACAACCTTTTATCTGAGCTTATAGGAAGATATTAAGATTTCAATTAATTTAATTTTATGTAATCATAATTAGTAGGCCTATCCAAATTTCAATGACATTTCTTTGGTTCACAGGTCCACAGGATGAGTCAGAAAGAAGTCAGAACCCGAAGCAAATCAAGTTGTCACCTAAGTCATTTGGTGGGGACTGGGAGGGAACTTCCCCCTGCTGAGCTGCCCACAGACAGATCTGCTGAGGTGTGGTTTGTTGAGGAGAGATGAGTGAGGAAGACAGGAGGATTTACTCAGTTAATGACCTGATTAACAACGGCATTGTTCCAGGGCTACTGGCTCAGTGGAGAAAGGCCAGTAGCGGATTATAATGGGGGCAAAGAGGGCATTTGCCCCCGGAAAAGATGCTGACCGGCCCCAAGATGCTGACCGACCCCAAGAAACTATGTAAACGCTATAATCTACTGTTGAAATAATTGGTCGACCGTGAAGAAAAAAAAATTCTAGATTCTGCTTCTACAAAACCTAGTTTAGTATCCCATTTATTTGAACAAAGTATACATTTTCTGTAATCACATCTTTGTTTTTGTTTCGTTTTCTGTTGATCGATCCCAGTCAGCTGATCACATCACTCATGTATGATGTGTCAGGTAAAGAATTGTGTTTTTCTAGTGACACCGGCCCGAAAATATTCATTGCCCCCGGCCCTAACAATGCTTAATCCGGCCCTGAGAAAGGCCAACGTTCTATTCACAGGACCTGTAATCAACACTGAGGTCAGGATCAGGGCTAAAGTGAAGGCACTGTGGGATGAGGCAGTGAAGGTGTCCATTGGCAATGTGAAGTTAGAGGTCAAAGATAGGTTCATGATGAAACTAGACAAATTGGTGGACATCCTGACCTGTCACTGTGTGGTCAGGAGCTGCAGTGAGCTTGGGTGCAACCCTGTCTGCAACAGTGTGGTTCACATTGACTGCAGCTGCAGGAGCGAGCAGAAGATACCAGTGCAGGAGCTTGCCTTCATTAAAGGTCAGAGAGAAAAGGTGGGAAGTGTGGGGGCACACCAGATGGGTCTAGCTGATCACCCTGAGACCAGGAGACAGGAAGCATTGCTGCAGAGATAGGAGCAGAGAAGGAAGGCCGAGGAGGAGAAGAGGAGGAGGAAGGCAGAGGAGTCAGCCAAGAAAAAAAAGGAGTTGAGGGAGGAATCACTGCTGGAGATGGAGTTGGAGGAGACTGGAGATATACTGGAGGAGGCAGGGAGAAGAGAGGAGGACGAGACTTCATACCAGAGGCTGCGACAACTTCTTCCTTGCCTGTGGCTAAGAAGAAGAAATACAACACTGAAGATATCACCAATATAGCTCTGGCTAGCTTGAGACATCACACTGGGCTGAGAGAGACTGCAGATATTGCCACTGCTGCCTGGATTGATGCTGGTCTTATCACAAGGTGAGGAGGGCTCAGGAGAGACTGACTAAGGAGCTGGTCAAGAAGTTTGATGAAGAGATTAGGGAAAATGGCATCACCTGTATCTTCTTTGATGGGGAAAAGAGATGACACCAAAGTGATGATGGAAGCTGAGGGCAGTGACGGTCAGTTTCCTGGCTTCATTAAGGAAGAACACTACACAGTGTGCAATGAACCAGGTGGGAAATATTTGTGCCAGAGGAAGCTGCAGAGGAGAGAAGTCATGCTGAGGTCATTGCTGATCATCTGGTGAACTGGCTAGAGAGAGGAACAGACCAGACCCTTTTGGCCATAGGAGGTGACAGTACTAATGTGAATACTGGCTGGGAGGGAGGAGTAATGCATTATGTGGAGGCCAACCTTAGCAGGAAGTTGGTGTGGATTGTCTGTGACTTGCACACTGGGGAGCTGAGTCTCAGACACCTGGTGACTGCACTGGATGGCAAGACATTGAGCAACAACAAGTGGTCTGGGCCCCTAGGGAAGATGTTAGACACTGCCACTGAGCTGGAGATCAACCCAAACTTCACGAGGATCACTGCTGGTCCTCCTCTACCCCATCTCAGTCAGGAGGTAGTCAAGGACCTCAGCACAGACCAATCATATGGCTACAGAATCATCACTGCCATCAGATCGGAAGGTACCTCAGAGTCTAGCTCTCCTGGAGATTGGGCCAGTCTGTCACAGTAGGGCTCACCACGCTCTAAGGTTCTGCAGATTGTGGATTTCCAAACATGGGCTGAAGGGTAGGAACCTGAATAATCTGAGGATAATTGTGGAATTCACAGTGGGAGTCTACATGCCAAACTGGTTCAACATCAAGTTAAATCACAGCTGGGTGGAGGGTCCCAGGCATGTACTGTACCAGCTGGAGCTGCTCAGAAGTCAGAAGAAGGAAGTGATAGGAATAGTGATGCCTACAGTGAAGAGATCAGCCTGGTATGCACACTCTGAGGCTGTATTCCAGGCCATGCTGTGCAGTGAGGTGGAGGAGGAGAGGAGGGAGGCAGTGAAGAGGATACTGGAAATCAGAGGTGAAGGAGATGAGGACACACAGGTAGGAGACTGCAGTGTCAGACCCAGGAAGACTCCTGACATCAACCCAGATACCACCAAACTCTCGGATGACAACTGAAGCAGCACAACATTTTATCACAAGAGAGGAGGGAGGCGTACATCAGTGGCCAGGTGGCCAGTAGGGAGCTCATGTCCAGGAACGAGAGCAAGGCAGACATGGCATCCTTCACAAAGTTCAAGAAACCTATTTATATTTCTAAGTTTTAATATTGAAATACAATCAAAATGTCTTTAATTGTATGTATGTAAAATGTAGTTATATATGGCATCCTTGGTAAAGTTCAAGAAACCTATCTATATTTCTAAGTTTTAATATTGAAATACAATCAAAATGTCTTTAATTGTATGTAATTTATGTAAAATGTAGTTATATACAATAAAAAAAATACTAGCAAAAATTGCTGATTTTTCGTAAACTTTAACTTCAAATATAAGTAGCTAGGAGTGGTAAAATCTGGATTTTAAAGCCATATTTCGATTTAGCACATAAAAATGCATCATTTGGTCACTAGTAGTCTTTGAAAATCTAAAGATTTCACTTTGCTCCCTAAAATTGACACCCCATAATGATAGAAACCCCTTCAGCATTACGAAGGAGTGACACAATTTGTGAAATAATCCGTTAAAAACATTTAAAATCCGGCTACATAAACTCCTGAGCCAACTCCCTGACCACTGTGACCAGCCATGCGTGGTAGGTTATTAGGGCAGGGTGAGAGTAGAAAGCAACTGTCTCCTTCATCAAATCTCACGAATGAAGAGAGATGTTGCAGGCCGATAATGAACATATGGTAAACAACAACAAAAAATATATATATATATATATATATATATATATATCAGTAAAATCTCAAAATAACACGTGATCTTATTAATAAGCAAATGACCACAGGGAAAAAGGAAAAAAGAAACGAATTCCGAGCGCTTTCGTGATATTCACATTTTCAAGGACAAGAGAGAAATAATAGTGTCAAATAGTGCCTATTTCTCTCTTGTCCTTGAAAATGTGAATATATCACGAAAGCGCTCGGAATTCGTGTTTCTTTTTTGCTTTTTCCCTGTGGTTGTTTGCTTATATATATATATATATATATATATATAATATATATATATATATATATATATATTTGTTACGTAAACGGTTAAGGCCAATGTTCCTTAATTTGTTAAGGTACTTAAGAAGAAACGTAGTGGAGACTGCCTTGTACCTTGTACCCGGAACTGCCCTTGGGTATGGGTATAGGTGTAGACATATGGGAATAGACTTTGTAAGGGAAGACTGTGGCTATATACAGAAATCTAAACAATCATAAAATAGAATAGAATAGAATAGAATAACCTTTATTATAATAATAAAATAAATAAATTTTTCAATTTACAATGACAGGAATAATTGTGAAGCTCGACTTTATTCTATTTTATTTAATTTGGCCCTTAAGCTTTACGCTTTAAACTACAGTACACCAATTGTGTGTATATATTATATATATATATATATATATATATATATATATATATATATATATATATATATGGAATAATTTTTAAGAGAGGTATAGGCATAACCGTGGTTGGTATGGGTATGAAAATAAGTGTTACCCAGAACAAGTCATTAATTAAGATTAAACACCTTTTCTTTCAGACAAACAATGCGTCAATCTTGTTTGTGGACAGCCCCGTGGGATCTGGCTTCAGTTACGTCTGGGATAAAGAGCTCATCCCTAAAAATGACACATCGGCGGCCACTGACCTCCTCACCTTCCTCAAGATCTTCTACAGGAAGGTAGTCCAAATAGTGCCGTTTTGAAATTCTATTAAACACCGTTGTTTTGGTACAGGGTGTATATAAAGTAACGCGAGAGAGATATCCGATTTGAACTGGTTTAAACTAATTTCAACTTGTTTTTTTTTTTCAACTCTTAAAAACATTTCAACACCTTGTAAAGCTTACTATCGAATATGCAGTTGTTATGAAGTATACGTAATAAATATTACTTGTCCATGTTCACTGGCGTTAATATAATTCAAATCGGATTTGTCTCTTCACTCGCGTTGCTTTATACACAGTGGTGTAGTGCTGTGGGAACGCGTGGGAACGGCGTTCCCTTACTTTTTTTGGTAGACGGAACGGCGTTCCCTCACTATTTCAAATAAATCCGAACTTACAAATCTCTAACGTCATGAAATTTTAATTCCCACCCCTAGAAGAAATATGAGAAAGAATCATTAATTGCTTCATTTCTTTTAGCGACTGAGGCAATGCTAGCCTATAAAGATCTGGTGAAACAGTCACCACGGCGTACCAGTTGTTAACTTTTTTTTAGTTAATCATTCCAGTTGTTAGCTATTTTTATTGATCGTACTGGATGTCGTATATCTAATGAGACTGGAAATACTGCATCTTCAACCTTGGAATATATCCTAATATCCAGTGCATATGACCTCAAAATATCTCTGAAATTGGTCAGATTTCAAAAGATTTCCCGGGGGGGGGCGGCTTACAGTGCCCCCGGACCCCCAGCTGTATGGGCTCGCCGCGCTCGCCATTGTCCCCCCCGCATCTGAGTAACACTTTCAAAATGCGTTCCCTCACTTCTTTATTTAGCACTACACTACTGTTTATACACCCGCTATTATAAGCTAGAAATACTAATGCTTACTATTATTATAATGCATACATTCCCCTTTACAGTCAGACCCAAGCATCATTTTCTCGGGCCCGGTACACAATCACATGCGGGCCCCCCTTCCTCTAACTCCTGTCCCCTGATTTCAGACAGGTCATTCGTGCATATTTTTATTAAAATACATGCATTACATTTACACCAAAATCAGATCAGAATTAATACATATATTATTGACAAAAAAGGTTTTAACAATTTTCTTAATTGGTTTACCCTTTTTACTCAACCCCCCCCCCCCCCCCCCCCCTTACAATGCTTGGGCCCTCCTTATAATGATCTACATTTAAAGCGAAAACAAAACTCAAATTATGGTTTAGTCTTTCAAAATAGGAAGAGTAACAAGGTTTTGACAGTAATATAATAGCATTCAATTTAGATTATTTGTCGCCAACTTCAAGCACATATCGTGTTTCTGTTTCTCATTTTTGGTTCTCTTCAACTTCCCCAAATCGGGAAAGTGGCACCAGAGACGCAAAAAAATAAGAAAAAAGGGTTACTGAGAAGAACGAGATTGCGGGTATGGTGCGAGTTCTGGCGCCAAGAATCTTACTGGTGGGCGGAGCCTAATAACTGTGACGTCACATAAAAGTTGTTGAGGCGCCATGTTTTTTTAAAGATTTATATAATAATAATAATAATAATAATAATTAATATCAGATTCATTACTTTTACTTTTTAAAAAACATAATTACTAGATGCAACTCCACTACCCACATATTGAATTTCAGTTAAAGTGTTGTATCAAATAAAATTTCAAAAGTTTCAACACGAATCAAGTAAGGGAGCCATTTTGAAAATGGCCTTAAGCTTAATTAGGCTTCGCTTGTGTGATTTATTATAGTTTGTTATAAATATTGTTTTATATCTTGTTTTTGTTTGGGTATTTTATTATTTTTACGACAATAATAAGATTTTAAGAACACAAGACAATCGTTACCATATTGATTAGAATTTTTTTAAAATTGTTTCTAGGCAAACTTTTTTCGGAAACTACACAATGTTGAAAGTTTAACAGTATATATATATATATACTGTTAAACTTTCAACATTGTGTAGTTTATAAAGAAAGGTTAGTTTTTTTCATAAACAATGCAGGACACAAGTTTTATGCAGTCAACTGCACGGGATGCACGGGACCTCCGTGCATGGCATGGCAGACTCGCAAGGTTGCCACCTTTCCATTTTTTGTTGCCATTCTCTGGTTTTATTTTCAAAGTAATACTGGAGATGAAACCTCCAATTTTCAATTTATATATAAAGTAAAATTGAAAATTTCTTTTTTAATTTCATATATTATTTAGTAAGAAGGTCATTCAGAAACCAAAATTACAGCGTATAAGCGTCTGAAACAATCAAATGACCGCTTGATTACTACCAGTTAAGATCGACTCGGTGTGGGGGGTTCGTAAATCTGCATTTTTTTGCATTTAAAATTTGGCAATGCTAAGGACCCCACAAGGGCCTTCCAATATCCAGAGGCGATAAGAATTTAGCTAAAAAAAACGAGCAAATGCTATAAAGTTGTTTCAACGAAAATGTAGACCATTATGGACCACGTGTATTCGGGGCCCAAGTGGGGTTCTCAATACACCTGCGTTTTTGTGTTAGGCCGGGGTCCACGCTGTTATTTTGCTTGGGGTACTGGCTGCCCTGATCCGACACTGTCCATAATGAAGAGGTTAGGCGTTCTGTACTGGTTCCGCATTTTCTTTACCCCTACTCAGTTGCTGTCTCTGTATAGGGGTCTTGTCCGCCCCTCTATGGAGTACGATTCTCGTGTGTGGGGTGGCTCAACCTACGCAGCCCTATTTGACTGAGTGGAATCAAAGGCCTTTCGTCTCATCACTTCCCCGCCTCTTACTGACTGTCTTCAATCTCACTCTCTCTTCGCCGCGATGTTGCCTCACTCTCTCTTTACTATCGCGATTATAACGGACACTGCTCTTCTGAACTCTCTAACTGCATGCCTCCTCCTTTAAGGAGAGAACGCAGTACCTACCAGACTTTCGATACATTCTCATTCTTTTTCTGCTCTCTCTCTAAAGCAAGGGCCAGTCGGCATTTTCAATCTTTCATCTACTGAACTGGTTAATTCTGGAACAACCTTCCTCAATCCATCTTTCCCCCTATCTTTGACCTCCAATCTTTCGAACGCAGTGTGTCCAGGCATCTCGAAAACCTTGGACTTTGATTTTCACTCTTCCTCTATTGGCATTCGCCCACGGGGCCCCCGCTTTCCTGCATAAAAAAAAAAAGATTAGCCTACTCAAAACTTAGTTACTAAAAATCTCGTAAATAAGCACCGTGCGAAGTAGAGAGAGGAAATGCATCAACACAGTACCTTTATGTTTAATTTTCAGTATATATTCATCTCTTGTTTGATCCTTTGTCTTGTTTGTGTATCGCAATGACATTCCGTGTACGCGAGCAAAAATAGAACACGATAAACTATACAGTGAAAATAATGCGTTTTGCAGGTTCGGTGCAGAACTTATTAAACAAGCAGAAAATATTATATGAATCAGGCCTACCCAAATTATGTCATTGGAATCCATACCCATAACGTCAAGGGGGTATGTTGACACCTCTTATAATATAACCTAAAATATCCCAGTCCAATCGAGTGTAGCACAGCCTAGTCTAACCTAACCTAACTTCGATTAATTTAACCGCGCGTGAGTAGATTTCTCTTTAAAATTTCTTCTCGATCGATTGGGCTATGTCGTGGCCACGTTACAACACCGCTTTCCGTCAGATCAGCGCGGTTAAGCGACGTTTGGTCTGTTCAGTCGTTGGATGGGGGACAGTCCTCAGCGTCCAGATGATGTAGCGACCCGCGTTTCTGATCCCGCGTAAAGCTGTGGGTCCCCTCCGTCGCGCGACTTTTGACGTCACGAAGGAAATTAAAACCCCTCAAAGATATATATATTGTCGATATACCGTTTGTAGGGTCCTTTCTACGTACCGAGTGAAAAACAGGCCTCCGGGACTCGTTCCAACAGTGACTTTGTCGGTCATGAAACGGGTTTACGAACCCGAGGTGTCGGGAACCCGCGGGCTCTTAAATTATTAAATTATAAATTCAGAGAGTTGACAAAAATAAACACACTTTTTTTTTTTTTTTCATAGTTTTTGATTTAATGATAAAAGTCAATAAATAACAGCTTTATTGAATCAATATATTTAGAATGGTGTTGCTTCTTCCCCTTTCCATTATGTAAAGCTGACACACGTTCTGGCATTCCATTAATGAGCTTTGCCATTTGTTCTTGCGGACAATCATCGTGGTGTCTATTTAATTTTGTCAACATCTCTCTCATATATATATAACTTATAAGGTACTTGACTAATAGTAAAGTTAAAAATAATGAAATGCAACGTGTATGGATAATATTCCAGTATGCTTGTTTCCATATTAATATCATTACTAATACAGTCATTATTATTGTTTTCAATTTGATTATTATTATCAGTACAAAAGAGACGGGTTCCTCGTATTAATTCAATTATGATTTTATCGCAAGCCCATATAAGCGCGTTTGTTACATTGTTACATTATAAAATAATATATTTTTTATATGACATGATGTGGCTGTCAAGCTGTCAATTTCCCACCCTTGCATTAATATTAAAGTACACGTCCGAGATGTTAATTATACTTTGTGTGAATTTCGAATAATAGTGAAATTACCAGCAACGTGCTTTCGAAAGGCAGGAGAGAGAGAGAGAAAAAAATTAAATTTCAGTGGGAGCGCTGCGGACGAAAGTTCTCATACAAAGCCACGACAGTTGAACATCGCTAAGAACAGAGTCTGTATGCGCTCTGCCTTCGACGTTCATGGTAATTTCCAGTCTGATCGCCGAAATATCTTGTTCATAATGCATTATTATTATTATTATTATCATCATCATCATCATCATCATCATCATTATTATCATCATCCGTGTGGGGGAGGATTCCTTCCCACTCTTACGTTCGTTAGTTCCTTCGTGGACCAATCGAACATCATTTATTAATTTATTCGTAGAAAAACTTCCTCTTTATCTACGTCACTTTCAGGTGTCTGATTTAGTAACCTCCCCGTTGTACATCTTCGGCGAGTCTTACGGCGGGAAAATCGCCGCAGAATTCGCACTCCAGTTGACGCAGGTAACGAGACTTCCTCGGTTCTTCATTGCGGGTAACGACACTCGTTTACAATTTTCGGTTAAGGTTTAACCTCGATTAATTTAACCAAAGAGGGAGTTAATTTTTCCCTTTTTAAATTTTAACCATCACAAATCCGAGTTCAACTTTTTACTCATTGATGGCGTCACATGCCGGTATTTATTCTTTTTTTTGCAGTGGGGGGGTGCTATTAAAAGTTTCCTCCTGAGGAACCTCAAAGTGACCTTTGAAGACTCGGGATTATAACTGTTTCGCTTTGTTATCCCCTGGTTGTGCATGCGTGCATTCAAGCAAGCAAGTGTGTGTGTGTGTGTGTGTTTTTTTGTATGCACATGCACTTTGCATCATTTAAAAAAAAGTTATGCACTAAGAAATTTTCATGCCGGTTTTAAAACCAGTTTTTTTTTATATTATCTCCTGAAGGCGGTGAAGAAGAAGAAGATTATTTGCCCCTTGAAGGGCCTGGCCCTAGGGGACGCCTGGATCTCCCCAGTAGACAGCATCGAGAACTACGCCAAGTTCCTGTATGCCAATGTAAGTTAAAAGATGCCCAATGCCTTTCAGTGACTTTGAGCGGTAATTATGGAAGTGCCCGCAAGGTGGCGTCTTTAGTTTTTGTTACCTGCTTAGATCAGCGAGGTTAAGCGACGTTGATTCCGTTTTGTAGTTGGAAGGGTGATCGCCCTCCGCGTTCAAATGATACGGCGACCTTTGGATCGTACTAAAGATGATATTTGGGCTGTTTGACCTCCAGCGCAGCATCAAAGGTCACGTGATGGAGGGGACCTAAAGCTTTAAGTGGAATCTTTGTCACGTAAAGGTCTTTTCCTCATCCGAACTCAGCAAGACGTAGGTCCCCTCCGTTCCATGACCTTTCCATTTACGAAGAAGGGTAAACAGCCCAAAACGTCGTTATTTTTATTATTGTTATTATTACCCTCTTTTGTGCGCTTTAAAAAAAAAGAAAAAAAAAGTCACCTTTCTGCCTTTCCCATGCTATCTTAAGCGAGAGGTGTGTGTGTGTGTTGGAGTGGGGGGAGGGGGGTACGGATGACAGGAAGAGCAATCCCCTCCCTCCTCCTCGTCCCCCGTTATTAATTAGTAATCCTGGAGCCGATTTCCAACAATTTCTTTGTAAGTTTTAAGTTATTCAAAGACAATTTCTTTATCCATATTCAATCTCTCAATAAATATAGATTTTTTTTCACTCAACAATTGTTTACTTTTCTGCAAAATTACTAAAAAAAAGAAAAGAAAGAAAAAGCGAAATTTTTTATTTATTTAGGGCATTCTTTTATATTTTCCTTATAAGACATCTTAAAAGAAAAGTTGGTTCTTTTTTATCATTACTCGGTAAATTAAAACGGAAAATATGGAGTTGACAGAAGTAATTTGTAGTGTAGTGATAAAAGATGTTATACGCTACCATATTACCCACTGGGTATGATGATTCCACCCATACTGACGAAGCTTCCATCGGCTGAAACCTAATTTCATTGTCTTGAACGTGTTAATTTTTACATTCACCCGCATCAGAATTTTTTACGGCCGGGTCAAGAGGGTATTGGGTATTTTCGCTTTAATGCTGTGGAAATGAAGGGTTCTTTATCATCCCCTCTAGAATATATACTATTAAGGAAAAGGAAAAACACTATCATCCGAGCCCCTTCGTGTATATTTAACATCATTATCAAGGTTAGATACACGCGAAAGCGCTCGGACGATGTGTTTTTCTTTTCCATGGTGTTTATTTTATATATATATATACATATATATATATACGACTAAGTATTTTTTCTGTCAACTAATAAAAGTTATTTTCGGACTGAGCCATGAAATGATTTACACTTGGTAAATGTAAATTGATTTACAGAGTAAACGAACTTTGATATCAAACATCCATTTGTGTCTTAAATAAAAAAATTTTAAACTTAAAAATCATAATGGCATTTTCCAGGTACAAAAAAATAAATATTTTCAAAAAAAACTTTTTTTTATATTTACAATATTGAAACAACTCCGCACTTTTCGGTAAAACGATTTGTGCAAATAGATTTTACATTTACTGCGTGTCCTTCTTCATGGAAGTGTGAAAGAAGCGTGCGTCGGGTATTTTGGGGTATGTAAATGCGTTTGAAATGGGTATTTTGACCTCGTGTTGTGCTTTACCTACGAGTGTATATATATATATATATGTATATATACAGGCCCAGATTTAGCTATAGGCGAACTAGGCGATCGCCTAGGGCCTCGCGCCAAAGGGGGCCTCGCTCAAGCCGTTTTGCGCGTTCTGTTCAAGTGATAATGATTTAGAACTCTATGAAGAACTTAAAGTACTTTGCAGGTTTATACCTGAGAAAACAGATCTCGGAAATGCCCTTGTTTATATAGTGCAAAAACAACTAAGTGAGATTTATCCTAATGTTTGTTGCACTTCGAATAGTATTAACCATCCCAGTTACTGTTGCTTCGGCTGAAAGAAGTTTCTCGCGTCTCAAACTTATTAAAACATATTTGCGTTCCACCATGTCTCAAGCGAGATTGCAATCATTTGCTATGTTATCAATAGAAAACGATATAACAAATTCATTAGATTATTCTCAATTAATTGAAGAGTTTAGCTCGAAGAAAAGTAGAAAAGCATTGCTGTAATATCCAAGGAGCATCTGAACCAAATATTAAAGCATTAATATTTAGCCTGATAAGTCGATCGCTCACTATTATAAAAAATGAAATGTCAACATCTCTTATACATCACATATGAAAAACGTTTGTATACTATGGAAAGTCATTACCTATAATATTATATAAATCTTAGAAATCATTGTCTTATATTTTCGATACAAATCTTAATTCATATTATAATTTATACTTATTTGTATGGTTTATTTATATTTCTTATACAATTTCCATGCGTGATTATTTGGTTTGGTTTAATTTTTAAGTGCTGGCATAGTTCTGTCTATGCGGGATTCTAATATTGCTGGTATAGTACCGATAATTAAGTCCATATTTTCATATATATAGGCCTAGGGCCTCGCAATTTCTAGATCTGCCTAGGGCCTCGCAACTTCTAGATCCGGCCCTGTATATATATATGTGTATGTGTGTGTGTGTTCGTGTGCGTGCGTGCGTGCGTGCGTGCGCGGAGGGGGTGCTATTAATGATGTCTTTCATTAATAGCTTTATATACTAATTTTTACTTCAATCGAAGCGAATTCACACTTATTTGCGAATTGTTCAGTTTTAATATAACAAAGACTCGACTTCAGGTATTATTATTACTATTTCTACCTTCTAGTCTATGATTGATGTTGAGGGATTCGCCCCTTTGGTCGCAGTGGCAGACAAAATTTCCAAAGAGGTTTCCCGAGGCGAAATGCGAAACGCGAGTAAGATTTTCTTCAACGAAATGGAACCTCTCGTTTCGAACGAAACGAATGGCGTCAATTTCTACAATATTTTAGCCGATCCTGACGAAGAATTCGGTCAGGAAAGCAACGAAATTAGGCCTCTTCCTCCTCATCCGGCCTGCCTTGAAGTAAAGAAAGGTGAATTTTATATTTTATCATAAAATATAGCTTTAGATCATTCATCTGACTTGGCTAACCTCGATAGGCCCGAGTGACTTTATGTTGTCCATATATAATGTGATGTAATGGTATGCCTGTTCTATTTAATGTACTGCTTCTCAAACTGTTTTTGCCAAGTACCACTTTAAGGGACTAGTCTGTTCGTCCTCTCTTACCACTCTAAGGAGTCGTCTGTCCGCTCTCTGGTACCACTTTGAGGACTCGTTTGTCTGTCCTTTGGTACCCCTTAAATAAGAGTTGCGCGTGATCCGTCCACTGACTTCTGTAACAGATTATTCAAAAATTATAAAAGGCGTATACCGTTCTTATCGCTTACGTCTGTGTTTGATCGCCGACACGGAGTTTTTTGCTTCATCTTTAAGTGTCCGTCGAAACCCTTTCAAGTATCGTCGGTTGGAAAACACTGATTTATCGTATACCCAAAACTAATTGCGAGTAAAACCCATCGCAAGAACAGTAAATTAGGATGATACACGTTTTCGAGTGAAAATCTTTGTTCGGATCACAGAAACAGAACAGAACAACGGGAGAACAGTTTGAGAACAAGAACCGATGTAAAGGTATTCAGTGGTGTATTTTTAATACTAAAACTCCATTTAACCGAATTAAAAATCCAATAAACTATCTTCCTCTAAACAGAATGTGCCCTTTCGGGTATGCTGCCCCAGGACGTGGCGTCGGACCTCTCCAAATTAATGAACGGGCGCATTAAGACTCAACTGAAGCTGCCTAAGAACGTGACTTGGGATGCTCAGAGCTCTCTGGTTATTCAGGCCATGAATCAAGATTTCATGAGACCCGCTTTAAAGACAGGTATCTAAAATGGATATTTAAGATGCGGGTGATGGCATTTAAAGTATTAACGCGGGTACAGAATCTTTCAAATGGATACTTAAGACAACCATCTGAACCTAGTATTTAAGACACGAAAAAGGTCAGGTCAAATTAGGTCGCTTATTTGTTAGATTTGAAAGCAAAATGGAGTCACATTTGAACGGATTTGAAGAGGAGGAAATTTAGAGAGAAGAAAATTCTGAACTTTAGTTCGTCATCAGTACTTTCGAAAATACTTTCACTAACTTTGCCCTTCCTTTTCTCCACCTCTTTTTTTTCTTGATCTCTCTTTTCGTCTCGATCTCTCTTTTCGACCTCACTTTTTTCTCTCGACCTCACTTTTTTCTCTCTCGACCTCACTTTTTTCTCTCTCGACCTCACTTTTTCTCTCTCGACCTCACTTTTTTCTCTCTCGACCTCACTTTTTTCTCTCTCGACCTCACTTTTTTCTCTCTCGACCTCACTTTTTTCTCTCTCGACCTCACTTTTTTCTCTCTCGACCTCACTTTTTTCTCTCTCGACCTCTCTTATTCACGACCTCTCTTTCTCGTGACCTCTCTTTTTTTCTCGACCTGAAATTCAAGTAGATAAGAGAAACTTTCCAAGTTTTGTAGAAAAGTGTTTATATAATCTTCGAATTAGCGCGATTTGTGTTGAAAATGCTTTCATGGTAATCTGACCTTGCGATGAGGAACCGTTGCGCCAAACTCTTTAACAGGCTACTAATAATTATTATTATTATTACCGACACCGAAGAAGAAGGTGGAGGGAATAGAGCGTTTAGTGCGGTTTGTATGTGCTTGTATAGTTACAAAACCACATACCCACCCGAGCAAGATCACCAAAGTCGCACGGAATCAGCTTCGATTGGTATCTCGCTCGAGTACAATCTTGTTATTATTATTATTAATTAATTCATTCATTAATTCATTAATTAGTAGTAGTAAGTACTTAA
The DNA here is from genome assembly GCA_023014485.1 of Bathynomus jamesi. Lineage (NCBI taxonomy): Eukaryota > Metazoa > Arthropoda > Malacostraca > Isopoda > Cirolanidae > Bathynomus > Bathynomus jamesi. The sequence continues at coordinate 20,311 of JAJOZX010015444.1, read as the reverse complement.
AATAGGTGTATTGTTCAATGTTCACACACACACACACACACACACACCAGAGAAAGAAAAATTATTGAAAATCATAACATATTCAGTTCAGGTGATCTTTTTTACTTAAAAAAAATAAAATGTAAAACTTTTTCCAAGTTTTCTCAAAAGAAAAAAAAAAATGTTCTCTCTATCAAATTTCTTTTTTTCTTTTCAGTCGAGAAACTTCTGAACACCACCAATTTAGAGGTGATGGTCTACAATGGACAGCTGGACTTGATAGTACCGTCAATTGGTGAGGAAAATTTTTTTTACATCGATCACATCGTGAGTTGAACTCCACTTATCTCTCTCTCTGACACACACACACGAGTTTTAAATCCGATTGTGAAGGTCTGCTTAATGTGCTTATCCGGTCTCGTATTCGTATCCAATCAAGTCTTTCGTATTAAATGTGAAAAAGAGATGTCCGAAATCACAAAAAATATTTCTGCGCCTTTTTTAATGACGTTAAAATTCTAACTTAGTTTTTAATGCACTATTTAATACCCGCTAATTTTAAAGTACGCATGTACGGAACGGGTGTGTGCGTAATAGAAGTTTACAATCCCCTTCTAAAAGTGTACATTGTTATGACCATTTAATCGCTATCTTAACTCGGCCTCTTTCGACGAGTGAAATGTGCTCGTCTTCAATGGATTTCCATTCTCTACCTTTATTCGCAACGAAACAATAACGCGTAACATTTGGAACCCCTATTCCCCCCCCCCCCCACACACACACGGAGGGTTTAAGGGACTGGGGTGAATTCCAGAGTTACTTGAGCCCGGGCAATCACAAAGCGGGTGAGTGGCCAAACTTCAACCGCAGCGAAAGTGAGAGTCGAACCTATGTTCATTTTCCAACCAAACGAGCCACGAGAGAAACGATAAACGGGTTAAAAAATTCACTAATTTAGTTTAAAATAACGTAACCGGATCTTCATTTCAACGCAATCAAGTTTGCACGAAGTCATTGAAGACTTAAAATCACTGTTCATCATCATTACTTTTACTTTATTAAAATTAAATAAAAAATATAAGATTCATTTTGAACAATTTTGGACGCTCGCGAGTGAAAGTGATTCAAATGCATTTTTAATTGATTTTTTTTTCTTTTGCCAAAAAGTGACTCGAGTACATTATTAATCCGCACTCTGCGCGCCGAGTACGTGCCCGCGAAATGACTCGAGTGACGGTGACTCAAATTTTATTTTGTGGGAAGAAGAAAATCACGATCAGAGGTGACTCAAGAACTCGTCACTTCTTGAGTTTTGGCGTTCTGATTGCACTTGAATCACTTCTACTTCCAAGCCTCCAATTGCGGAACGAATTCTCGAGTGACCAATCCAAAATGGCGCAATCAGTCATAACTCGAGTCAGTGATCGTTGATCTTTTGTGGCGCTCTAAGACACTACTTAGATATATCTCCAAATTCCAGGGCTACGTCGTGACCAGGTCGCAACACCGTTTCCCGTCAGTCAGCGAAGTTAAATGACGTCGAGTCAGAGTAGTAGTTGGAGGGGGAACCGTCCTCCGTGTCCAGATAATGTAGCGACTCTTAGTTCGGATCCCACGTAAAGCTGTAGGTCCCCTCTTCCCGTCAAGTGACCGTTGCTGTTACGGAGTTTAAACAACCGCAAAACATAATCGTACCTCAATTTCACACACAAGTATTAAAAAATGAAAATCTTAACAAAAACCTGTGACAAATTATACTTAATTTCGTTTAATTAACAAAATTCTTCAGATTACAAATTTAGTTCATTTCGAAAGTAAAACATTTCGGTTCCATAAATTGTACGTGACCCCCCCCCCCCCCTCTTCCCCCGAATAATGTCAAAAGTAAAAATTGAATCTGCAATCATGTTCGTGTGTGAAGGTTAAAAGGCGCTCTTCCAAGCTTTGGATTTGGTTCGTCGACAGGAATTTTATCGACACTAATAGCCTAACTTAACATGTAACAGCCATGTTCCATATCCCTCAAGGAAGTGAGAGGGGTAGGGGCCCCGAGCCTGGTGTACCTTAGCCCGAGTCAATTAACCCATTAGTGCCTATTGGTAGAATTTCCTACCGACAAAATTGTCATTATTGCATCACATTTTCTTGTATTCACGTGATCTTGAGTATGAGTGATTGATATGACGCAGTCTAAAAGATTGCGTCATATCAACCACTCATCCGAGATCACGTGAATACAAGAAAAAGTGATGCAATAATGACAATTTTGTCGGTAGGAAATTCTACCAATGGGCACTAATGGGTTAAAGAGGAGTGGCCGGCTCGTCGTATTGTCGCGACGTAACATACAGAAAAGACGACCGCCCAGCTCTTGGCAGCACTGGGGTTCAAACCCACGACTCAGCGGAGTCTCAGCACTGCCAGGGTGGCGCCCTAACCGACCCAGCCGTGAGACACTCATACCTAACTTAACAACCTGACTTCCAAAAATTTGTCCATGAACTGTCACGTTAAAGAAATGTTCTCACTGAGGCTCCTTGAGGACTAGGTTTCTCTCTATTTAATTTTATTCATAAGAGGAAACTGAGGGGGACACACAATACCTATTTCACTTTGAGATTTTTAAAGATTCTCTCCTCATTAATGGTGCCACAAAGTAACCCATGAGATAAGAGAAAGTCCGTTGTAAGGGAATAGTGGACTCTCCCTTCTGGCTTATTTAAGAGAAAGATTGAAATTAAATAAAGCTCAGTCCCTTTATTGTGTCTTCAGTGCTCACCACCTCGCAAAAAAGTAACGATTCTCTCCTTTCAGGTGTTCCGTGTGATGATTCTTCATTTCACGAAGGTCAAGCTTGTTGCCCCTTCTCTAGGGTTGGCTTGGTGAAGTAGACAGTTGGTTTCTTGCCATCTCCACTTCACATAGCGAGGTACTCCAGGCTCATCTGGTATTACTCTGAGCCAGGCGTTTAGTCTTCTTTGAAGATTTTCACCGCTACACCAGTCGTGTTCCGTATTTCTTTGGGCAGCTGGATGAACAGTCTTGGCCCTCTCACAACAAAGCTATTTTCCCTCACAATTGAGGATGCTCTTTGTCTAGTCTTTAGTGTGGGAACACGATATATTCTTCCTTTCCTATTTTCCACTGTTTGAGTGGTTATAGGGTTCAGGATAAGATTAGGGACTAGTTCCTTCATTATTTTCCAAGTGTAAATAATGGTGTACCCCTCTTCTTCTTTCCAGCGAATACAAATTTAATTCACGTAGCCTTTCCCAGTAATTTAGTTATTTGCATCCATTGATCTTGGCTGTGAAGCTTCTCTGAATCCCTTCTAGTTGATTTATGTCTTCTTTTTTATATGGGAATATTAAGGCTAAGCAACATTCCAACTTGGAGTATGATCAGTGTTTTCAACAGGAGGAATAATTATATTCCTGTCCCTCCTTTTAAAGGTTCTAAGTATCTGTCCAGTTACTCTTTTTTTGCTTTGTTTACTGCTGTCTTATTTTGTTTCAAATTTTGCATCGTCAGTCACTATAACTCCTAACTTTTTGCTTCAGAGTTTCTCCGAATTTTCTGTCCATTTGGGTCATAGTATTCTATGGATTTTAGTCCTATCTTCTTCCGTATAATTGAAATGTCTCGGTATTAAATTTCATATTGTTGCCTTCAGACCAATTGTAGATTCTGTTCATGTCTGGTTGTAGAAACTGCACATCACCTGGGTTTCTTATTTTTCTACTGATTTTTGTGTCATCAGCAAAGGATGTTACCGAGATGTCATTGGTAACTTCATCATCTATAGTAGTTAGCGTGATTATGAATAGTAGAGGAGCTAATACAGTTCCTTGTGGGCTGAGCGTGATTATGAATAGTAGAGGAGCTAATACAGTTCCTTGTGGGACTGAGCTGCAAACCTCTGACCCTGATGATGATGATGTTGTTCCTTGCACTGTAACGACTTGCTGCCGCTCACTAAAGAAATTATATACTAATTTTCCTTTTATTCCCATGTATTTCGGTTCATGTGCTGCGATTCCATAGTCACACTCGTCGAACGCCCTGGCAAAGACTCTGTATATTACATCATAGTCTTCATTGTTTTGAAGTGCATCAGTGATGTTAGAGTGTTCGATTAGTTGTGGTAGGCATGATTTCCCTGACCTAAAAATGTTTTTTCTTTAACTATTTTCAAATATTTTGACGAGGCGAGATGCCAGCGACACTGGCCTATAGTTTTTTTTCCTCAGATCGATTCACCTCCTTTATAAAATGGAACCATGTTCATTTTCTTCAGGACGCTTCATATTTCTCGTCTCGTGATCGTTTTTATACCTATCCAATATAAAGGCTTAGCAATTTCATTCTTGCAGGTTTTAATCAGTGTCCCGTTCCATTTGTCCGGGCCTGCTGCTGAGTGTGCTTTTAGTTTCCCTATAGCTTGAGTGATATCATCTGTTGTGAAGTCAGAGTCCGTTATACTTTCCCCTTGTAATTTTTCAAAGAACGCGTTTCTGTCTGTCGCGTTTTAGTTTATCAGTTTTGGGAATACTGAAAGCCGATTCATACTGAGTTATTAATATTTCAGGTACTTCTTTTAGATCGTCGGTTAATACATTGTTTTCATTCTTTTCCAGTTGGAGTAAAATTTAAAAAAAATCGAATTTGCCTCTTTCTATAGCGCGTGTTCTTTCTTTTCCTGTTGTTTTTATATTGGTTATTTCAATAATGTTGTGATCTGATATTATTATTATTATTATTATTATAGGCAAGAAATGGTTTGGTTTTATGCCCTGTATGTTGGTTAGGATTAGTTTTATTTTTCATTTCCAGTTCTCTCTCTTATGTAGTTCAGATTTGTTATCCATTGGTAGCGCATGTTTCGTTGCCCTGTGATTCTCCGATAATTCTCCTTTCTTTTCTCTCTGTTTCGATACATGCTGTCCCGATTATCGTATTTGATTTCCTTCTGCATTTATTCCATTCGACTCTCGGATTCCCCATTTGTCGACTGTCTTTGTTGAATGATATTTAGTAATTGAATCGTGTTAGCTACGTCTGAAAAAATTGGTATCCTGTTTTGGTGATCATTTTCGATGCTCAATTGTTGTGTTCCTTCGAGTGTGTTGGGAACGAAATTTTGGCCCGTATTTGCATCTTTCGTATCTTGCATAGGCCTAGGTTTTGCAGATACTAAGGTAGTGGAACTTGCAGCTGTTACCAAATTTACAATTTCCATTCTTGTCATGGAAGTTGCATAAAAGCGGATGTGCATAGGTGCATTGCCCGTCCCTGTATCTGCGATACCTTTGCCCTCTCTACAGACCTTCTTTTGTACAAATGGTTCAGAAAGTTGTGGTGAAACTCCATATTTCCTACCGGTATTTACCGGTGAGAAAGGTGAAGTTTCACTCCGGCTGTACATTTGCGAACATGAGGCAGTTCCTCCAGTTTTAGCCAAGAGGCTGTCTTGGTGATGATGGGTTGCGCAGAAAGAATTTCGTATTGCTCACGGTGAAAAGAGGTGTACGTAGCAGGGGTTCCCAAACTATGGGACGCATCCACGTAGGAGTCACAATTGAAGACGAGTAGGGGTGGATTTGACTGAGCAAGAATATTTTTAGGCCAAAGTCATAAGTCTAGTATCGAAAAAGTGATACCATTATCAGAAGATCCGAGATATAACGTAAGAGCTAGGTCATGGCCAATGTCGTAACGCCGCTTCCTGTCGATCATCAAAGTAAAGCGACATTGGATCTGGAGAGACGTCGGATGGGAGACCGTCTTCCGCGTTCAGATTATGTAGCGTCCCGTGGTTCGGATTCATTCCACGTAAAATTGTAGGGTTCCCATCGTCGTATGATCTTGGCTAAATGTTGCGAATGAAGTTAAAAGGTTCCACATTACGGTGGAGCTATAACGTAAAATAGAATGAATAGAATGGATGCAAATGGATTTAAGGCGATTAGTCGTACGTTAGTTAATATTCGGACTGATCGGAATTAAACTTCCGTTTACACCTCGATGAATTAGATCGGTAATTTGCAACTTTTTCTAGCTCAAGGCACCCCATTACCATCCGTTCTTTCGCGGCACCAAGGAGGAATTTCGTTTTCCGGTATTCAATATCCATTTCTTTCTCGCCCTCATCCCAACACCACGTAACTTCAACTGAGCCTACGCAGTTTCCCTACGGACGTAATAAATTGCGAAGGCTTCAATTTATTCGAATTTTCCAGATTTTACTTTTTTTTTGTTATTTTTATGAAATTTTGCGCCACGCCGTTTGGAAAGAAAACGCCCCTCCTCACATTCATTCAGTAAAAGAAGTTCCAGCTCTCTCTCTGATTAGTAGACGCCATTCTCTCTCTTTTTTACCCTTCATGGAGGCCGGTATGTTTATTAAGAATGACCCTCGAATAAGTCTGTCATCGTGAAAAATAAACGATTTTAAATACAGATTTACGATTTCCTTCTAATATATTTTTTTTTTAATTCTTTATTTTTTTTTTCCTTTTCAGGGAGCGAAACTTGGGTTCGGAAACTGAATTGGATTGGAATATCCAAGTGGATAAAAGTGAAAAGAAAGCCATTTTATTCTAGGAAAAAATTGACTGCCGGATTTTGCAAGAAACTTAAGAACTTTACTTTCTTTTGGGTACTCCGAGCTGGGCATTTGGTAAGTTCGTAATACCGTAAGCGGGTATTTCTCTAGTAAGAAATAAAAGTTAATTGGTTGAGAGAATAAAAGGAGATAAGGAAAAAGAGGTAATAGGCTTTTATCATTATACCAAACTGTTGTATTGCATCAGTTATAGAGTAAACCACGGAGAAGAATTTTGGCCCAAATACTCCATATTCTTTGTGAAATTGAATTACTGTTTAAAAACAAACGTACATTATTTTTTATTTCTACTATCGTTCATAATGACTAAAATTTCTAAATTAGCGTGACACTAACAGTATAACACCTTGTCCTCGTTGGTCAGTTTGAAAACTTTTATGATTAGTGCGTCATCAACCAATGATTTGCCACTCTTCAAAAACTCTAAATATGATTGGTCGACTGAAAATTCACCAGTACAAGAGGAGAGCTCAGTAATGGTTATCGTCTGATGATGGAAATTCAATACTCTTCACTGTTTATGAGTAAACAGGGCGAGTGACCAATTCCAGAATCCTACTCAGACCGGAGTCTGACTTAAGACCATTCGACTCTTACGTATTCCTGAGGAACGCTATTTTTCCTGATCCAACTCTTTCTTTTCCGGATCCATCATCAGACATTTAATCAAAACGGATGATGAATGCCCATGACACATTCTGCGTGCGTGTTTTTAGGGCTGTTTAACTTTTCCTCTTCTAGATTTTCTAACAACATTAAGGGAGAAACAAGAAGGGAAGGAATTCTGAACAGTAATGAGATTCAGCAAGCCAGGAAATACTGGGTGGTATACGCGCAGAAGGAAAAATTTGGTGAAGAGCGGGAATTGCTCACCAGCCATCCATTACAGGTTCTACCAACACATTCTGCGCTCAAGGGTTTGGATGTGTTTTTGGATCAGGATTTATTGAGAGTAGGAGGTAGACTACAGTTTTCTGGGCTTCCAGAGGAGAAAAGACATCCAATTTTGCTACCTTCTGGGGGGCACTTTGTGGACCTTTTGATCCTGGATACTCATCATAAGCTGTTACATGCTGCAGTTAGAGAAGTGATAATAGAGATTAGACAACAATTTTGGATTCCCAAATTTAGACAAGTAGTGAAAAAGGTCTTGCATAAATGTGTGGTTTGTAAGCGTTGGAGTGCAAAGCCTTATTATGAAAAGGTGGCTCCACTTCCAAGAGAACGGTGTGTCTATACTGCCCCATTTGATGTAGTGGGAGTAGACTTTGCAGGGCCAGTCTATGTGTATGAGCGAGGGGAGTCTAACAAAGGTTATATATGTCTTTTCACCTGTGCTACCACCAGAGCAATCCATTTGGAGTTTGTAAGCAACTTAAGTAGTGATGTATTTCTTTTGGCCTTTAAAAGGTTTGTGAACAGAAGGGGTTTCCCAAATAAAATCATATCGGATAATGCAAAAACCTTCAAAAAGGCTGCAAAGGAACTCCAAGAAATTTGGTCCTTGCTAAAAGAGGAAGGATTCCAATCCTACTTTTCACACCAAGGGGTACAGTGGGAGTTTATTGTTGAGAGAGCACCATGGTGGGGAGGATTTTGGGAAAGGCTAGTGAGAAGTGTAGTGTCCATTAAAGAAACTTTTAGCTAATGTTCATTTGAGCAAAGAAGAATTCTCTACTGTTTTATGTGAAGTAGAAGCAATGGTGAACAGTAGGCCTATCACTTTTGTTTACAACAGTAGGCAGGATGCAGAGCCATTGACACCAAATCATTTTCTTTGTGCTAAACGATTAACATCAAACCCAGTGTGCCAGAAGACTTGCAGCCTATCCAGAGCACTCAAGGAGAGTTAACCAGACGGTTCAGGTACCTTGAAGAGCTACAAGATCAGTTATGGAAGAGGTGGCAGATGGAATACTTGCCAGAACTCAATTTTACCCATCAGGCAAGGTAAAGGGCTCCAATGCAAATTGTATCAAGGTGGGAGAAGTGGTAATGATTGGGGATGAAAGACCAAGGCAATGCTGGAAGCTTGGCATAATTGAAGAGTTGTTTGTTGGCAAAGACAATTTAGTTAGGTCTGCACTGGTAAAGACTTCAGGAGGAAAGTTAAAGAGACCTATACAAAAACTCTATGCTTTAGAAATCAGCAAAAACCCAGATAGTCAAGATGAAACATTTGAGTTACAGCCTCATGAAGAAGGCTTGGCTAACCTTGCAGAAGGTAATGACAACAATGCCTCTTCGGTGGGGAGTGTTAGAAAATCTAGAAGAGGAAGAACCATTGTTGTCCCAAGGCGATACGATGACTAAGCTGATTGATGCAGCATTGCTTGTATATATTAAGTTAAGGTGTATATATATCCATCTCATAATTGTAAGGTTAGTGAAAAATTAACTTAATTTAGAGCTAGCATTTTTGAGCTCTTGTGGCATCATTGTTTCGTCACACTGTTGGCATCATTTTGGGACGCTGCGCGTCTTTTCTACTCGTTTGTGGAAGGTCGTACGTAAAGGTGTGGTCTGATAGAGAGCTCTCTTGCAATTCAGTTTGGTTGTTTAGATACATGATTGTTGCATCGTGCAATAGTCCAGGTTGCGTTGTTGTTGCAAGGTTCAGAAAGAAGACCACAAATAGTACCCTTTTTGTTTACTTTAAGTTCACGTAATTAAGGTCTAAGGTAGGCCCGCATCGAGTCAGCAACCCTGAGGTTACCCTGAGGTAGGACCTAATAGGATCTCAAATCCGTAAGTTTTAATTTAGCTTAACTTGGGCTTTAGGTAGAACTTGCCCTTTAGAATTTGGCCGTTCACGGCTCAGCTGGGATTTCGAACCCGACAAATAAATAAAATAACATCCAACTACAATCCAGACCAAATGTCGTTTTACTTCGCTGATCGAAGGGAAGCGGCGTTACAACATGGCCACCACGACGTATCCCTTATGACACATTCACCCCTTTTATATTAATACCAATACTAATATTATCCATACCAATATTAATATCAATAACTAATTGCAGGTTCCCTACGACGCTTCCCTAACTGCCTACAGTATGCTCAGCAACTACTTACGGGAGGAATGTTAATTGTACGTTCGCAGAGTGGTAAAGGGATGGATTTTAATTGGAAGTCCGTTGAAATTATCGACGTCCATAATTGCTTGGTCGCGATAAATTGAAGGACAGAAAGGGGGAAGTCCGCTACATGCCGTTTCAGGACATGGTATGTAGCGGACTTGCACTTTGTCCTTCAATTGTTCAAAATTTCTTTTTCAAACTTTGATATAAACTTTTTCGCATTATGAACAGCGCTAAAACTGTTTTTGTTTTTACAAATGTTGGAGAGCTTTTGCCCAGAAATATTTCGCATAGAAAGTTTTAAAGTTTTAGTCATTGCATCATCGGTACAGTGGTCTTTTGTTATGTATTTAAGAAATTAAACCACTAAAATAATAATAATGAATTGTTAACAGTGAAAAGGTGGTATTTTAGTTCAGATACTTCAAAATAGAAAAAAAGGATTTTGGCATTAACGCTTTCCATTATTTTTTTCAACTCCAGACGGAATATTTTTTCCCCAAACTTATCGGAAATAAAATCCATCGGATAATCTATAACTTTTTTAACAATTTGGATAATTAACCCTTAAGTACTACCGACAGATACGCGTTATTTTCAAAATGCCACAGGGTCCCCGAGACCCGTCAGTAGTACTTACGGGTTAAATTTCATCGAATTAACTTTATACTCCGCATTGGTTTTTACATATTCATTACCAAAAAAGTCTTTTACGCTTCTGTGATACGCATTCAACTTAATACAAAAACCAAACTCTCTCTTTGTATACTTAATGCCAACCAATTTTGCTTTTAACCCTTTTAGTTCATTTTACGACTCATATTGTTACATATTAATGTCTGACATCTGACTGGTTAACTTTATTGTATGGACAAGTACCTCTTGTCCACATTTATATGGACAAATTGTTCACCATTGAGGCAACAGAAAGCGGTATTTTTTCCTCGATGGGACTATCACGCAGTTGCTACAATGTCCATTGTTCACGTATGTTTACACTTAGAGTACTTTAAAATATTTCTAAAACAATCCGTTCATTGATATTAATAACTTGCCGACTTAAAACCAGAAAGGTACCATCGGTTACAACAAGGTGAAGTCCATGTATCCTGACTTTGGTAACCGACTGTATCTCACGCGCTAAAAGGACTAAACGCATAATATCAAATCGGGAGTCAGATTTGATTAATTTTAAGGATAAGCATAAGCATTGGAATACGCTTTGGTAGTTTGAAATAATTTATATCTTTGATAATGATTTATTTACTTTATACAAACTTTGGCCTAATTTGATGTATCGTACGCCGTGAACCATTGTGAAATATGATCTTTTATAACCTGCTTTTTTTATGAATAATTTAAGTGTCAGTTGACACCGTACGAAATATATGAATCTATTTACGAGAGTCAAGTCAGATCTTACATATCTTATGAGGTAAGCGTGTTGTAGGTTTTTCGTACTGTAATAGGTTTACGCGAGTTCGCAGCAGTATGTAATCTGTTATAAATTACTGTTGTAAATAAAGTTATAATTTAAGTACCTTTAATATTTATAAAATCCCACGTCTCCTTGCCAAACCAAACGAGAGTTATAGTTAAATTGAACGTTTTGACATCGTTATATTATGTCATCAACGTTCAACTACGTACCAACAAAGCGGGTGGACGAAATGGTGAATTATTTTGTATTTTTTAAGCTTTATTTTTAGCTTCTTAATGATTGGCTTTATTTTTCCAAATTATGTTAGTTAAGTATTTTCACCTCTTAAGATACAAGAATAATAATAATGATGTAAGTGGGGTTGCTTAATCTCCTTCGCATATACGTCGTATGACGGACGGGATCTACGGATTTAGGTGATATCCGAACCACGGGTCTCTTATATAATCAGGACACACACGGTGGTTCCCCATCCAACTGCTAAACAGACCCAATGTCGCTTAACTTCGCTGATCGACGGGAAGCGGTGTTACGACACTGGCCAGTGGCCACGATGTAACCCTTAAGATATAGAAAAAAAGACGAACTAAAAACTGATATTGTTATTCCGAAATAGAGAGAAAATTCAGAGAAACACCAAAGCAAAAGATTTGAGTTATAATGACCAACGATACGAAATTTGAAAAACAAAAATAAAATGGCAATAATAAAGAACACACACATTTATTTATATATATATATATATATATATATATATATATATATATATCATATATATAAATAAAGTCGTTCCAAGGCGGCGTAGTCATCAAAATTGCACCTCCCCATGACTAGATGTGCCTGGGTTTACACTCGACCATGCTACTGGTTTGGGAATGATGATGGAGTTTCTTCGACCTTTCTTCAATGGCGTTGAAGGAAGAGACAGCGGTGGGGATGAAGGTGAAAATCCTGGCAATGGAGGTGACTGCAGGGGTCGAGGTTGTAGTGGTAGTGGCGGAGGTAGACTTGAAGAACCTTCTCGTGATTTTGACTCGTTTGCCGGCAATTTGCTTCTCACGTTAGAGCTCATTGTAAGAAGCAGGAGTTTGTCCATTCCTTTCCCAAAAAGAAGAAGACTCATACACTCCAGGCATGGATCAATCACCGCAAACTCCTCCAAATCGTTAACTCTCAGCAGTTTGCAAAACTTCTTCACAGTCAGCTTTCGGCACGAACCGTGTTAGATCGAATTTAGTGTTAGATAGAATTTTGTGCCACTTCCAACCGTGTTAAAACGAAACCGTGTAACGTGAGACCGCGTAAAATGAGTATAACTGTATTCATTTTGTATTCATATTTTTTTATCTTTGTGTCTGAGAAATCATCTTGGAGGATAGAATTTTTATACTTTCACCCCCTCACTTAAAAATTTCTAGGGGCGCCACTGCCAACTCCGATATATATAATACGTTAATCATGAGCTGTTGGTTGCTTACGACAAATCTTTTATCAGTTAAACACAATACATTATAACAAATAGGTCGATCAACCAACCGACCAACGAACATTTTTTTCAGTTTTAAGTTGAAGGTGGAGTGAGAAAGATGTGCTTTCCATCCTCAAAGATTTCACTGAACTTCTAAAATATGACACTGAAGTGTTAACTTATTTACTGAAAGATACTGTAATTTGTAAAAGTCGTGATGTGGAGTGTAATTTACAAGAAAATGTGAACAATTTAGGTTTAGATGTCTACACAAAACGTGTACGTTTAAATGATCTCTTGACAAACACATGGTTCGATAAATCTCATTTAAGTTACAGTAAAGTTTTCTAGTTACTCGGACATAATTTAGGATGGCTGCAAATCGTACCGAAATTTAGGTAAGGAAGGGTTCAATCATTCTTTTACCTTTAAGAACCCGAGACCAGTGCTTACGCGAATATGATTGAGGGACAGCGCGATATCCTCATCCACTGTACGAGGTAAGTTATGTTAGTGAGGCGAGTCTTATGCCCAGGTTAGGTGTACTTATCTCCGGTTAGGCCTACTTCTGATTTAGAGTAACTAGTGTTTTTCGAAGGTAAACGAAGGGTGAGGTAAATTAAATAAAAAAAAGCTAAGATCTACGACTCGGATTAAATATGGCGGCAGGCAAATACTATTTCAAAAGTCAACGTTCAAATTCAATGCCTATTCGGTCACGTGACTGTTTTATTGGAGAGAAACTCGCGCTCTTTACAACTATTAATTATTCATAGATTTATTTAAAATTCAAGTTTACCAAAACCACTTATTCATGGCATAAAAGGCTATTTAGAATTTACTGATAATTTTTTTTTTTTTTTTAATAAAAAAAAATTGTCCACAATTATACCAAAAATCCTTTAAAATGGTGTTTATCCTCCTTCGAATGAATTTGTGTGATTCCAATGTACTTTTTTACGCTGATTACAAATTTGAAAACAGAATTTTTCTATTGCCCACCAATTTCGAAGGAAATACAAATGAAAATGAACAGATTTTCTTACTTCTTTGGTATATTTAATCGTACAAAAAAGAAGAGTACCTTACCTAAAATGTTTTCGCAGCTGATTTTCGCTTATAACTGGTACTCGGGGCTTCTCTTATAAGTGTCCAACAATAGTCGGCCAACATACAGGGGCTATATCTTCCTTGGTACTGCATTTCCATGGTTGATATATCCCGATGAAATCTTTCACCATGCTCATCGGTGACAGCGCCCAGGTTTGATGGGAAGAAATCCAGGTGGGAGTGCGGGAAATGCATTTTCAGACACGTTACATCCCATGGCTTTAAGCACTAAACATTTGGTCCACCAACGAAACAAACTTTCTGATTTGAAGCTGCCGAGGAAATTCGTAGTCACTTTAAAAGCTTTCCATACTGTTCTTTCAACCTCATTCAAACATCAAATGTAGTCTTTAATCACTTCTCTGATCTGTGGGGCCACAAAAATGCCTTCTTTGATTTTCGCTTCGCCGATTCGAGGAAATCCAGGTCCGTCTTTATTCATTGGTTTTACCAAATTTTTTTTTAGCAAACCAAGTTTGATATGGAAAAGTAGTAAGAAAACTTTTGCTGAATCTACTAGGAGTTGAGGGGCAACATTTTTCTGTCCTGGAACCAAATTTTGTCGAAGTGGCCACTCTTTCTGTGTATAATGATTCCCTTTAGCTCGGCTGTCCCACTCACAGAGGAAACAAGAGAACTTTGTGTATCGTAATTGTAAGCCGAGAAGTGCAATCACTTTCAGATTACTACAGCTATGCCAGGAGTGTTTATCATAGTCACTATGTTTCAAAAGTAACTGCATATTGTCATACGATTCCTTCATATGAACTTTATGTGCAATCAGAACCGAAGGATAGACATTACCGTTGTGCAATAGTACAGCCTTCAAACTCAACTTTGATGAATCAACAAAAAGCCTCCATTCCTTAGGATTGTGCTCTCGACCAAGTGCCTCCATGAGAGCGTTCACATCATTACAATACACTAAATCACTTTCCATGGAGAAAAACAACGTGAAGCGTGTCTGACGCTTACGAAATGATATTTTTACAGTCTTTTGTAAGAGATTCCAACCTTTTAATCTCGAACCTGAGAGCTCAGCCTGATTTTTAGATAGATTCAACTCTGACAAAATCATTTAATTCTGACTGAGAAATTAAATGAGGTTCATCCGATGAAGGTGGTTGAAATTGTGTATCCATGTCATCTTGTCTGTCCGAAGGTTCATTACGAGATTCATCATCAGGTTCAGCATTATCTAAAGTCCATGTTTTTGGTGGTTTTGATTGATATTGGCAAATCGTCACAATGTGAAAGAGGTCGTATGGTTGACAGTATTAGGATATTGATTCGCATGTTTAGGTTTTGAGGATTGTTCATTTATCTTCGTTAAACAGAAGTAGCAATCAGTCGAGTGGTCTGTTTGTTCTCTCCATACAATTGGGACTCAAAAGGCAGTGAAGAATGAGTACCTTTTATTAAACAACCCTCTCAGAGATCTTGCACAAGAAACAAGACATACATGAAGAGCCCAAGTTTTGTCTTTATCTCCTCCTATGCAGCATACTTAAATAAATATATGCATATTACATATAAACATGTAAATATAAGTGATAATATGCATAATATAAAAACTTTATACAAAATAAATGACTAAAAATAAATCTCGTATTATGATTTGCTCAAACTGAGGAATGCTATCTCGATAGCAAAGTGTTTTAAATTGCAAATCCCTTAAAAACTGTGGGTGATAGAAAATTTTTTTCATTTTCGTAATTGGCGTAAAAAAAGAACATAAGAATCACCCACATTTATCAAAAGGAGAATAGCTTTGTTGAACAGTGTAATAGTTAAACATGGGACTAGTTCATGTAGCGTATAGTCATTAGGATTTCATCTCACGTAATTAAGCGTAGTGGATATGCATTCCAAGTTGCAAGACCTAGGCTAGTTAATTGTTGTTATGGAAAGTGTGAATATATCGTTCGAAAGTGAAAATTTTTTAGAGATGTCATAAAATTATGTAAGAAAAGAGAATTTAATTAATGATGAATTAATGAATGAATTAATTAATGATGAATAATAAAGATGAATGTATTAAAAGATCGTATTTTGTGCCAAAGAGACCTTGCAGAAGTAGAAATTAGAGAAAATTTTCAATTTTCTAATAAGGTTGGATGGGAAAGCAAAGCAAAAATTCTAAGGTAATTACTCTTAACTTAACTTAACCTAACTTAATTTACGAAAAACACTTACATGTGGTTGTATGCTCTACAAAAGTCAAATAAGCAATTTATTTCTTTTAAATAATAATAAAAAAAAATTGTCCACTATTGTTGACCTTAGCCCGAATTTTTCAATCTCTTTATATATAAAGCACAAAAATCTGTGTGTCTGTGTGTTTGTTCCCTAACTACTACTCGGTTGCAGCGAGCATATTCAAGGCTGTACTTTAAAAAGCCAGGCCTGTCCGTCTGTAGACACTATATATATTTACTATTAATCGATTCTGAACATAGAAATAAATGCGCTTTGTTTCAACTTTTTACTTTAGCATTAAGATTTTCATTGCTGCGTTCTTTTCTATAGTTTTATTGACCGAATAATTGACTCCCCAGTAATTGGGGTCCCGCAGGCCCCCCAATTACTGAGGCCGAAGGCCCCAGCACCGCAGGTCTAGCTAAATGGACCCCTTTGGGCCCACTTTGGCTATTATATAAAACAGTTTTCACAGTTTGAGTTTGGCAGAATCACTATTGATTAAAGAAAATAAGCCACAAATAAATATCAGATATAAAAAAAAATGGAATGGTTCTTGAACATTTCTAATTAGGGCCTACTTACATTCACGTTAGTGTTGATCTACATAATAAGGAGAGAACATTGCACTTTCGGAAAAATATCTTGTTAATTAATTTATAAAATTTCCGTTCCTATTTAACTTTCGCGTAGACGCTGGAGAATATGAAGTACTTAGGCTAACCCTCATGTAAGGCTTGCAAATTTTCAACCAATCTTGACTTCAGACTGAATAGGTACAAAAAGTAAAAAAAGTATACAAGTGGTTCATATATGTTTAAATTATAGCTGTCTAGAACAGTGATTATTAAATAGGCAAATGGAATATAAAACACTATTAATATTTTTACCTACGCCAATGCCTCCAAATTCTAGATTTATAAAATATAGCACTTACCCGTTCACTCACTATGGCTTCCACTATCTTCTTAATGATTCACCAAGCCTACTTTTGCAAATCTGCTTACCTTGGATGCGAAAATTTACATTAACTTTGAAGTTAAATATACGAGATACACCAAATTGCAAAAATTATATTACAGTACACTAAATTTCAGGAGCAACTCAACAGTTCAATCAATATGTGGGAGATTGTATTACACTCACCGTAAGCACTGAACTCAGAAGCCTACTAGCCTACCATTTTGGTTCAGTATTTTAGCTTACTACCTGCAAAACCAGCCTTTGTGCTTGCTATCTTCTTTAGTTAGGTCGAAGGCTACGGCTAACAACGTAATTATTCATTTTTAACACGTATCTCACTAATGAATTGAAAACATGTTTCTTATGTAATTTGATGCGTACTGTTTGAAAATGACCTTCATTTCCTTGGGAAATGTGCCGTTTTTTCAGAAATGTTTTCAGAAATGACCTAACGAAACCTAATTAAATAACTCAGCTTAATTGAATGCCTGGTTAGGTCAAGTGAATGGCCGGTTAGGTGAACTGTACGCCCTTGATGATTGATTTGGTTAAGTTGTGATGTTTTCTTTAAAACTAACGAAAATATCATGACTTAACCTAACCAATCATCAAGGACGTACAGTTGACCTAACCGGCCATTCAATTGACCTAACCTGGCATTCAATTGACTTAACCTAGCATTCAATTGGGTGCTGAGGTCAGGGAATAGGAAAGAACATTACCCCCAGTATTTCGCGAGATACCTATTTAACCGATTTTATAACGAAGATGAACGCATCCACCATTTTCTCCAATGTTTAGTGGATTTATATCCGCATACGATATAGGACGCTCATTTCCTCGGGAAATGTGCCGTTTTTCCAAAAATGACTTCGAGTCATTTCTGAAAAAAACGGCACATTTCTCAAGGAAATGAAGGTCATTTTCAAATAGTAGGCGTCAAATTACATAAGACATAATGTTTTCAATTCATTAGCGAGATGCGTGTTAAAACGAATACTAACCCTAACAACAACAAATGTTGTTGTTGTTGTTTAGCCGATCAGCCCACCCTGATCGAGCAAGCCGGCGCGGCGGCACGCAGGTAACCGATCGCCCTCTCCGGAGTGGACCAGAGGTTCAGCGCACTAGTGATGTTGTGTTCTATGTTGTGCTAGAGCGGTACAGTCTGTCATAGTGTGTTCAATCGTTTGTGGTGCGTCCTGGCACAGGTGGCAGGTGTCGTCTGTGGAGTTGTCTAGTCTGTGTTTTATGTCTGTAAGTTGGGGTGATGTCCACATCGGAATCGTGCTAAGTTAACTCGATCCAATCTGCTCAGGCTGGTCTCTGACCTGTCAATGGGTGGCGGCTTCGCACCTAGGACTGCATTCGGACCGAGTCGTGTCTGCTTTGTGGGTTAGGTGTGTGTGTATGTGTTTTCTGTACTGTGTGATGTCTGTGAGGCGTGGTATGGAATGGAGTATTTGGTTATAATGTCTCTCTGGTGTTACCTTAATGGTGCGAGGTGTCGGTGAGTGATTGTACATGTAGTGGCAAGGGTGTTGTGGGCATGACTCCAGATTTGAAAAAATTTACTGGAGCACAGCTCTGAATTTACTTTTTTTCCCCTTACACCACTAGATAGGTTAATGATAGTAAACTCTTGAATTGACGACATACCAATTACAAATTGTTTTAGCTAAACATAATAATACAATAATGTACAGTTTATAACTCACCTTAAGTTTATTTATTCATTGCAGCAGCAACAGTGGATGATGTTAGACCTTGCATGTAGCATTTGTTGTGAATTTACCGCCATGTATGCTTGGCCACTGATCAATGGCTTTCTGTGTGATCATTACAGCAGATCTAGTGCCTGGAGCTGGACCCTCCTTCACAATTCTGCACAGCTTAGTCAAATGAGATGGCTTAATGGATCCTTTGTGTTCAACAATGTAACCAAGAATGGAGAATGTCCCTTCAGCTGGTGCTTCACTCCAGGCAGTTGATCCATCTTTATCAAATGCTTTAATCTCTCTGATTCCTTTCCACAGCTGTTCTATATATTCTGTCAGCCAATTTATCACTGAGTCTTTTGTAAAACTACTTTCAGATCTGGTTCTGGATGGTCTAGCAACTTCAGCAACCTGGTAGTAATCAGAACGTTTCTTGATGTATTTGTAAACTTCATTTAGGATGTAATCCTCAGCTGTTAGTTCCTTTTGCTGCCCTGTGGTATCGTGCTTAAATTCAGAAACTACATCATTTGCATTTCCTCCATTAGCTAATTTGGAAATTGTTTCCATCACTCTTAACATAACAGTTTTCCCTCCTTCTTTATAAAATATATTTTCTACAAATTCTGCACTAACTGTGGTTTTTTGAGCTACTTGCAACATAATCTTTGTTACATAGGAAATCAATACATAGAACTTGGCACTAATTTCTTTCTCTTGTGGATGATCAAAAAACACACAATTTTCCACAAATCTGTCAAATTGATCAAATTCGTAATTAATCATGCGAGTATCAGATTTGAGTTTTGGTCTCTTAAAACCAATGATATTGTCAAGAACCATATTGGTATAGTCAAGGCCTGATCTCAGATTTGAAGAGTGATTCTGAATAAAGTCCAAAAGCTCACTTAGTTTACAAATTTTCTTCAATGCATCAACGTGGGCTCTGTTCACAAGATGCATTAAGTCCCATCGAAATTTGAAATTTTCTCCAAACAACTTTTTCATTTCGTTTTTAAATGGCTCGTTGTCCTTACAAAAAGCCCCATCTCCAACCATTCCAGATACCTTGGATTTAATTGCTTCTTCAGATAGTTTCAAGTGATTAGGAGACTTCAACACATCAAAAATTTCATTGGCCAAATAAACTCCTGATTTGCTGCGTACTAAATTTATCCCAGCAAGTTTTACAGTCTTATCTTCTTCACTCATAACTAATACAGCTAGCATGCTTAATCCCAAAATTGTTCCAATGTCAGCTGTTATTGTTACTGAAGTTTGTTCTAAGAACCACTTTACAGTTTGTTCTTTAAGTTGATTATCTAATAGCTCACAAATTGTCTCGCACGCATGTGTGCTATGATTCAAATTTCCAACCTCACAACCTGACCTATGTAATACAGCTAGAAGTACTGGATATAGAGCCCATGCAGTGTTTGTTTTCATTATGTAGTATAAGATGTTGCCACATAAGTCTTCTATGCGTTTAGTAGTGTTCCGAGAAGATGTTTTCATCACTTCATAAACAGCAGCTCTTTGATGATGCTGAAGTTTAATTAATGTCTCTTCAGGTGGGTTTTCAGATTTCTAAACCATCTCTCTTGATTTTCTCCTTGTTTGCATACATAGGTTAAATCTTTAACATTGAAGTAACCTTTTATGTTAGAATGTTTGTCTGAAGCACATGCTTTGGGGTCTGTGCAAGCTATGCAATATAATGTAAACATT
>JAJOZX010015443.1:22500-72347 GCA_023014485.1 Bathynomus jamesi | reverse complement strand
AGCCAATGTTGGGATTCCCACACCTAGAATTCACCCAAACACAAGTTAACCAAATATGCACTGTGTGATTGAAAAGATGATTCTCTCAATACCAGTTCCTTTACTCTTTCAGTGTGCTCTAGCCTTCTTAACTTAGATTTACATCACTCCAATCTATGAACAAGCATTCTTCCGTCAATTCTGTGTGTTAAATATAAAATATCACGACTAACTAGGTATAACAGTGGTTTTACGGACTACTTCCAAGAAAGCAAAAGCTAATTCAATAACTCAACTCGTTAACTTTTCAAATTATCTTTACTTAATTTTCAAAATATGTGCTAACTTAACTTAACCTGGTTGGTAAGATCCTCAAATTAAATTAACTAGTTAATTTTGAAAGTTAATTGGCCCAACCCTGATACATGATGTTGAGAAAGCCGGCGTAATTAAATTTAGCACCTGTACAAATGTGCAGAAGTATTGCTTTACAAAGATGATATTTTGACACACTGGGTTTTGGCAGTTCTTAAACTATGCTGATGAGACAGGACGAGTCAACACTATTTTAAGGAATTGTTAAATTCTCAGAAAATTGTTTGAAAAGGTGTAATATAAGTTTTTCTAAATATTTAGCTACTTTGAATAGTGAAATTGTTTTAAATGAGCGAAACTGGAGCAGAAGTTACAATAAAATTAAGGAAAAATCAACATTTGGGGGTTTTCAGCCTAAAACAATAAAATTAAGTATCAAAGAGTCGAGTTTAATAAGAAAGAGTTCGGTAGGTTCTTGAGAAAATACAGTAAAGGAAGAGAATTCTCTCACAGCCTAGTACTAGATTCATATATTTACAATATATTTCCCTCATTCATCAAAGTAGCCAATTTTTCTCAAACCTAACTAAGGAGGTACTATTTACCAAGTCATATAGAGAGAAAGTTTTTGTACTTTCAGTCTTCAACAAATTGTGCGACTGTACATAATTTTTTTTTTAGCACTGTTATTTAAAAATATGTTATAAATCAATCAATTTCACATGCTATCTCTAAGTTCTAAGCATACATTATTTGCATTTGTATGAGTCTAATATAGCTGTTCATGGACCATCTGTGAATATTGTAGAGTTCTCATGTTCAATTTAATACCTCATAAAGACTCAATTTTATTTCTTTTGTAGCTTGATATAATCACTACACTATATTCATGCACATAGCAACTAAATCTTACCCTTATCTCCACGGTGATGAAGCGATGAAATGAATCTTACACATATTTAACTGTTGGAAACACATAAGAGACATCTTGGGTTTACATCAGTATGAGAATTTATTTGATCAACCCCGATCTACCAGAAATCCTTTTTTAAACCATCGAGTAGAAGAATTATGCTGTTTTAGATGCTTTCACATATGATAAAAAGCTATAAATTGTGTAAACAGTGCCATGTTATGCAGGGCACTTTTGGAGTTGATATAATTGTGTAATAAGAGGCCAGTAGGTTTGTTGTGACTTACCATATGATGTGGTAAATTACAGCTATTTAGTTAGTTTTAAGAAAAAGATGGTTGCTTTCATGAATGTGCGTTTATAAATAGTGATAAGCTATGTAGGACACTTTTGGGATCACCTGAAGGTCAGGGCCCCCAGCCTTCTTTAGTTAGCTTTATAAGGCTAACTAACGAAAATATCTCGACCTAACCAAACCAATCCTCAAGGGCGTACAGTTGACCTAACGATTGGTTAGGTTAGGTCGTGATATTTTTGTTAGTTAGCCTTATACGTATAACTACAGAAGGCTGGGGCCCTGATCTTCAGGTGGTCCCACTTTTAGAGTTGATATAATTGCGCTATAAGAGATAAGTAGGTCTGGTGTAACTTTTAATATGATGTGGTAAATAGCAACTACTTAGTTACTTTTAAGAAAAAGATTGGCTCTTTCATGAATGCGAGCTTATGCATGGCATTTTGATAACATAAATTGCATGTATTTTTTTATCAAGAGTGTTCATAGATTACAAATGGAAAATAATAAAGGAGAACTTTATTCATTTGAATCACACAAAGAGCAGTTTTATTGCCATTAGTAACTTGTACTGTAATTTCTTGAACAAATACTGCGCTGTCTGAAGCATATACAAGTTAAGATGTGACTTTTTGGTGTGAGTTATTTTTATTAAGGAAACTATACAGTATTAAACATGCAGTATATCGCAGTTAGTCTGGCATAAGAGAGCCACAAAATCTTTGTCAAGTAGGTAAATATGCTTAAGCTATCTCTGGAACAGATGTGTATTTCCCATCTGTTCCAAAGATAGCTTAAGCATCTTTGGGTAAGTATTAGATATGTTTAAGAGTAACTAGAAAGAAGAAGAAATAAATTTTTAGGGAAGCTGAAACGGAAAAGAAAATTTTGGCAGGATGTTACAAATAAAGATAAGGCACATTTTCTGTTTGAGAATCTTATATTTTTAAAGTTTTAATACCTTTCAACCTTTCAAATGTTCCGCGCCCCTCCTCTCGAGTTGGCTTGGTGAAGTAGTGAGTTGGTTTCTTGTACTTTCCACCTCACATAGCCAGGTACGCCCGACTCATCAGGGATTGCTCTGAGCCAAGAAGTCTAATCTTCTTTTGAAGATGTCCACTGCAACACCACTCGTGCTTCTAAGGTCTTTGGGCATCTGACTGAACAGTTTTGGTCCTCTCACAACAAAACTATTTTCTTTCAGGGTTAAGGATGTTCTCTGTCTAGCCTTTAATTTCGGAACACGACACAGTCTTCCTTTTCTACTTTCCACTGTTGTTTGGGGAGTTACAGGGTTCAGAGAAAGTAAGATTAGGGACTAGTTTCTCCGTTATTTTCCAAGTGTAATTAATGGTGTAGCTCTCTCTCTTCCTTTCCAGTGAATATAGGTTTAATTTGCGTAACCTTTCCCAGTAGTTTAGTTCTTTGCACCCCTTGATCTTGGCTGTGAAGCTTCTCTGCATCCATTCTAGCTGTCTAATATCTTCTTTTATATATGGGCATGTTAGGACCGAGCAGTACTCCAATTTGGGTATGATCAGTGTTTTCAGTAGAGGAATCATTATATTCCTATCCCTTCGTTCAAAAGTTCTCAGTATCAGCCAAGTTACTCTCTTTGCTCTCTTTACTGCTATCTTATTTTGTGTTTCAAATTTCGCATCATTAGTCATCACTAGTGTTGAAAACCGGTTTGTAAAAACCGGTTTTCAACCGGTTTGTAAAATTCCCCTAAAAATCGAAAACCGAAAGATAAAACCGGTTTTATCGATTGATTTTTATTTGGCTCAAACTTGCGCGAACGTGCAGCTACGCGCTACAGCGCACAAAAAATAACTTCGAATACATTACCTATTAAGTTAAATTGTGACAAACTGGCAACTGCTCTTCAGTATAATTTTTGCCTATCTGGCAACTCGATCTTCAGTTTGTCTCATCATGTAGGCTGTAGTGTAGAGTCAGTCGACTAAAGCCCTATTCGCAGTATAAGACCCTTAATGCCCTTTGTTTCTTAAGATGTCATTTCCAAAATAGGGACAAAATCTAAATTAATTTATATATTTTTTCTTACACGAAGAGTCAATTTTCTGTTTTCTAGGTAAAGTTTTTTTAATTAAAAAATTTTATTTCAATGTTTTTTCCAAAATAGAGATAAATTTTATTTTTATTCATTATAATTTTTTTACAAAAAGGAGTTTATTTCTTTCTAAGTATAGATGTTATATTTTAAAAAATTATTTCAAATCTAAATTGTTTGAATAATGTATTATTTTGGCTAAAATAAAATATGTCAAAGTTGTCATTTTCTTATTCATATGCATACATATGATGCTGCATTTTTGCATTCTTTTGACCAAAAAATAGGCGATAAGCTATGCTTGTTAAGAGTTAAAGTCAGTACCTTTCAATTGTTGCTTTTAAAAATTACTATACTTTTCGGTCATAACCGGTTAAAACCGGTTTTAACAAAACAGATCGATTAAAAACCGGTTTGTAAAGTTTCGATTATTTTTCAACACTAGTCATCACAACCCCTAAATCTGTTACTCTAGAATTTCTCTGAATTTCCTGTCTATTTGAGGTATAATATTCCATGGATTTTAGGTCCTCTCTTTTGCCGTACCGTAACAGCTGAAATTTCTCAGTGTTAAACTTCATATTGTTGTCTTCCGTCCATTTGTAGATTTTGTTCATGTCTGTTTGTAGAGATCCTATATTTTCTGGGTTTCTTATTTTTATACTGAGCTTTGTGTCGTCGGCAAAGAAAGTTACTGTGCTGTCTGTAGTAACGTCCTCATCTATGTCAGCATGATTATGAAGAGTAGTGGAGCTAATGCTGTTCCTTGTGGTCCTGAGCTGAGGACCTCTGATTCTGCTGAAGATGCTCCTTGTACCGTAACGACTTGCCGTCGATCACTGAGGAAATTATATATCCAGTAGTATGGGCGCAAATGGAGTGCAATGCAATTGCAAATGTTGATCAATGTTGCAAGGGAAATGTTGCTAGATGTTATGCGACAAAGGGGGAGGGGGAATGTTGCAAGAGCAACAAGGGTTACGCAACTTGGAGGCGGAGTTATCCCCCAAGAGAAAGGAAGAGAGGTGTTCGCCTGGCAGGAGACAACCGCATATTAAGACTTCAGCCGAGTGGCCGTTGTCTTAATATGTTCCTAATCAGCCAGTTGGTTTATCTGGCTGAGCTGCCAGATTGCGCTATTTATTTAATTAAAGCATATATTCTGGCTTAACCAGCCAGTTGACTTAAAAGACGTAAATGGCTTGTTCAGGTGTAAACTATTGAGTTGCCAGATTGCACCAATTTTTAAATTAAAGCATATATTCAGGCTCTCCGCCAGTTGGCATAATCGGTGAGCGGGCTTAATCCGCCAGTTGGCTTAACCCGCCAGTTGACTTAGAAGGCCTATCCAGCCATTTCGTATAATTAAATAATAATAACGTTTATATATACAACCAAAAGAATTAAATAAAACAGCATCACATCATTCTGTTTATTTAGACGAATAATTGGATTGGCATAATCCGTCAGCTGGCTTAACGCGCCAGTTGACTTAGAAGGCCTAACCAGCCATTTGGTATAATTAAATAATAATAATAACGTTTATATATACAACCAAAAGAATTAAATAAAACACCACCACATCACTGTTTATTTAGGCGAATTATTGTATTGGCATAATCCTAGTCGGAGGTGTACGTGCTTTTGTGCGCGTTTGTCCCCGTCAGTTGGCTTAAACCGCCAGTTGGCATAACCAGCCAGTTCACTTAGAAGGCCTAACCAGCCATTTGGCATAATTAAGTAATAATAACGTTTATATATACACATCCAAAAGAATTAAATAAAACACCATCACATCACTCTGTTTATTTAGACAAATTATTGGATCCAATTTCACAAAATATATTGAAAATAAATATACATTCCTATCCAAGCGAAGGAATATATGCAATCAAAAACAATAATACCATAAGAATTACGAATGAGGAAGATATATATAATAAAACATAATAATAATATACAAACTCGGACCTATCGAAATTGTTCATTCTAACGAAGGCCAAACTTTTCACCACACCCTAGACCTACAGTTTAACGGAAAATGTGGATCTACCCGAATTGTTCATTCTCACGAACGTCAAACTTTTCACCCCGCCCTAAACCTACGGTTTAACGGGGAATCCAGCATCTCCAGCATTTTCTCATTCATCTCTTATACAAAATACCTTCAAACCAACTTTTCTTTTTATTCCAAGAAAGACAAAAAAATACCCGATTTGCTCATTCCGTTGAAGGTCGAACTTTTCACCCGACCCTAGACCTACAATTAACGGAGAATATGGACCTACCCGAATAAATCCCTTAGTATTACACACACACGCACACACAAATATATACAATACATATATATATATATATATATATATAAATTAAATCAGATCCATGCAAAGACCCAATAGTAAAATATATACGAACACAATTTGAAATCAGCTAGTTGGCCTAATCCACCACTGCCTACAGTTTAACGAGGAATCCTGATCTACCCGAATTGTTCATTCTGACAAAGGTCAAACTTTTCATCCCACCCTAAACCTACGGTTTAACGTGGAATCCAGCACCCAGCATTTTCTAATTCATCTCTTATACAAAATGCCTTCAAAACATTTCTTTTTATTCCAAGAAAGACAAAAATAACCGAAATACTCATTCCGTCGAAGGTCAAGTTTTACACCCCGTCCTAGACCTACAGTTTAACGGGGAATACTACTACAGTAGATCTCGTTGACCTGGTGAAGTAGTGAGCTGACTTCCCTTACTCTCCATCTCACAGGTATACCCAGATCATCGGGGATCATCTTTTCTATTCCATGGAATTTTAGCCCCTCCCCTTTTCTGTACCGTAAAAGTTGAATTTTGTCAGTGTTAAACTTCATATAAAAACCATGCAACATCTCTTAAAACTTACATCATTACCCTAGCCCATCCTTCATGCATTAAAAAAGTTCTACTTTATCGGCAACCTTTGTTTAGCATCCACCCTGATTGTTCATCCCGGCGAAGGTCAAGTGTATCACTCCACCTTAGACCTACAGTTTAACGTTGAATCCGAACCACGTCTAAAATAAAATGTTAAAACACTCTTGAACACAACAAAATCTAATTTCAGAATAAAAAAAATTTTAAACAGCCTAACCATACAAAATATAACTCCGAATTGTCCTGAAAATGAAAGAAAGAAAAAAATAAACAACAATCAGCCTACCTACAAAAATATAAAAATTGATGAATATATATATAAAAAGTAAAAAACAAATTCATTTATCAAAAGAATTTACGAAAACAATTTCTCTATTTCAATTAAATAAATTTTGCTTATTCTGAAGTCTCACACAATTTATATATGGCAAGCATAATAAACTTAAACAGTCCGAATTTGACCCAGTATAAATTAGTCTTTAACGATTATTTTTCGACTTTAAACCTTAAAATTAACTTAAAATTATAAAGCGAACTAAAACTACAAGTCGATGCCTGTAAATCCATTATTTATAGCCAGTCAAAAATAATCTTAAAACTCGACTAGATTCTAGAAAATTTTGCTACTTCTTTATTGAATCTCTTAGAATGCTCTACTATATATGTATATATATATATATATATATAATATGTTAAACACAGACCGTGCATGGAACAAGGAACTCTTCTGGGAAAATTAAATCCACTATAGTCCGAATAAGTAATGGTAAATGACAAATACCATAGTTTTTTTCCTTTTTCATGATTTTAGCCCGACGTGGGCAACGGGTCCTCGCAAAGAGATCCATAAATATAGCTTCCCTCACCAGCTATCTGCAAAGCAGACAGGATCCAGCTTTGGGACGTGGATCTAGGGTTTAAAGCAAAACCTAGATCCCTACACTCAGAACCTCATATAAGTAAAAGACTCGTTGCATTCACGTCGTGTGAATAAATCAAAGAAAAAGGGGGTAACTATTGTATTTTTAGCCAAAAAACCAAAACTTAAACCTCAACCGGGACATTGAGCGTCCACTTTTCAAGGCACGAAACACGTCCGTTTAGTATACACAAACTCAGAATGGTTCCCTGAGAACATTATATGTTAAACACAGACCGTGCATGGAACAAGGAACTCTTCTGGGAAAATTAAAAATCCACTATAGTCCGAATAAGTATGGTAAATGACAAATACCATAGTTTTTTTCCTTTTTCATGATTTTAGCCCGACGTGGGCAACGGGTCTCTCGCAAAGAGATCCCATAAATATAGCCTTGAAAAGTGGACGCTCAATGTCCCGGTTGAGGTTTAAGTTTTGGTTTTTTTGGCTAAAAATACAATAGTTACCCCCTTTTTCTTTGATTTATTCAACACGACGTGAATGCAACGAGTCTTTTACTTATATAGAGGTTCTGAGTGTAGGGATCTAGGTTTGCTTTAAACCCTAGATCCACGTCCCAAAGCTGGATCCTGTCTGCTTTGCAGATAGCTGGTGAGGGAAGCTATATTATGGGATCTCTTTGCGAGAGACCCGTTGCCCACGTCGGGCTAAAATCATGAAAAAGGAAAAAAACTATGGTATTTGTCATTTACCATTACTTATTCGGACTATAGTGGATTTAATTTTCCCAGAAGAGTTCCTTGTTCCATGCACGGTCTGTGTTTAACATATAATGTTCTCAGGGAACCATTCTGAGTTTGTGTATACTAAACGGACGTGTTTGTGCCTTGAAAAGTGGACGCTCAATGTCCCGGTTGAGGTTTAAGTTTTGGTTTTTTTGGCTAAAAATACAATAGTTACCCCCTTTCTTTGATTTATTCAACACGACGTGAATGCAACGAGTCTTTACTTATATAGAGGTTCTGAGTGTAGGGATCTAGGTTTGCTTTAAACCCTAGATCCACGTCCCAAAGCTGGATCCTGTCTGCTTTGCAGATAGCTGGTGAGGGAAGCTATATTTATGGGATCTCTTTGCGAGAGACCCGTTGCCCACGTCGGGCTAAAATCATGAAAAAGGAAAAAAACTATGGTATTTGTCATTTACCATTACTTATTCGGACTATAGTGGATTTAATTTTCCCAGAAGAGTTTCTTGTTCCATGCACGGTCTGTGTTTAACATATAATGTTCTCAGGGAACCATTCTGAGTTTGTATATATATATATATATATATATATATATATTTTATTACATAAAAATGCGTCACCCTACGCTCAAACCTTTTAAACCTTACCATATAAAAATGCATGTCACAATCTATTTAAACAACTAAAATAATTTAATTCATATAAGTACGTGTAAAACTTATTTATTAATCATTATTATTATTATTATTATTATTATCACAATTATTACTAATTCAGAAAAAGTAAACAAAAAACTTTAAACACAATATAAGTAGGCTTTGGGCAGGAGTAATAAAAGTCGAAGGAAAGAAAAAGGAAACGAGACATTGGACGACCAATACCAATTTTCTTTTTCTTTTTTCTTTTTAATTTCGTCTCCCTCTCTCCGATGGAACAAAACGAAATCTAAAGAAAACGGACTGTGGAAGGAATCAACCGGAAGAAAAAGGAAACAAACTACTCTCGAACTTCGACTCTAATTTTTGACTACACATTATTACGGCTTCGACAAGACCACTCAGAGGAATTTTGAGTCGGAGCGGTTTAGAAATCTAGACTCCAACGAGAAGAGAAAAATTAAAAAAACTTTTGACCGCTAAAATTATGAAAATGCTCGCTCTGAGAAGAAATTTTGAAAATGATGGGCGCCACCTTGAAAAACAGTTACAATGATTTGTTAAGGAATGAGAATCGAAATTTGCTTGCAAATGGGTTAACACAATGCATCTTACTATTTAAATAATCGAAACAGAATATTTATTGATGGTATAATACGGGTAAGAACAATTTTGACCGAAATATAAGGTGACGAGGAAAAGCCCTTATATTTATATAAAGGAACACCGCGTAGCCATAAAAATGTCGTGTTTAATTTCTTTAAGGGCCCATTCCTTCATTATTATAATTCATTATTTACTCAACTTTCTATTCATTTTCTCTCTATTTTTCATTTATCGTTCTCTTTACACTCGTTTCGCTGTGCTTTATAAATAGGGTAGCACGTGACCGAGTTTGAGGCGCCATTATGATTCGAACAATGCAAAAGAGACCGGGGGATTAATTATACACTAATTATACTTTACTAACTTTTATTTATGCCGAAACGCTTTTACATAAACGGGGTAATGCGAGGAGGGTGGGACTAACGTTAACATTTTAAGTCGGAGAGAGACGTAGTACTATTCTAAATTTAGAACTACATCGTAACATACAAAAACACCTTCTTAAGCACAAGGCGGTCCGATGACTGAAGGGCATTTCTGCCCAGCCTCTAGACCATGTTCAGGCATTGCCAACTAGTATAGACAAACAATTATTTAACGTAATTACATTTTCATTAAATATTATTACCTTCTTTATTACTACACAACAGCACGGGGGGGGGGGGGAAGAAATTACAATGTCATCGTCCGGATTCGTCCTCTCAACCTTCGATCAACACCCAGCATCTTAAACACTAGGATATCTAGGGCATCCGTTAATCTACCACCCAACCAGACATTCATTTTCACGAGCTAAACACATTTTTATTCACACTCCGTCTAATTCTGTATATTGTCAAAAACATTTAAAAACGTAGATTGGGATCTATCTAACAATAAAGAATTATGAAATGCTTCGATATATATATAATATATAAGATCTACTAAGTCCTTTTTCATCCAGTAGTTAAAAGAATACATTCATTTTAACTTGTTCAGTTTCATTTGTTTAAGGTTCAAAATTGAGTGTCAAACGCGTTGCAAGAGAGCATTTCTCTCCTCCACTAAACGGTCATGTGTGGCGGAGAGCAGAAGAGAGCAACTCGCTCCTCCACCAAGCCAGGTCGAGAGACGGGGATCACCAGTTTGACCTCCGTGTGAAGAGAGGACGAGCAGAGGGGGACACTAACAAATGGTCAGAAGACAACAATATGGCATTTAACACCGAGAAATTCCAACTCTTGAGATATGGAAGAAATGAAGAAATTAAACAGACTGCATGTTAGGCCATTGAGCCGGTTGTACATGACTATGTACGGTGGAGAGCGCAAGACACCAACTCGCTCCTCTACCAAGCGGTCATGTGTGGCGGAGAGCGTAAGAGAGCAGATCGCTCCTCCACTAAGCCACGTCTAGAGACGGGGATCACCAGCTTGACCACCGTGTGAAGAGAGGACGAGCAGAGGGGGACACTAACAAGTGGTCAGAAGACAACATTATGGCATTTAACACCGATAAATTTTAGCTCTTGAGATATAGTAGAAATTAAGAAATTAAACAGACTGCATATTAGGCCAGATGAGCTGGGTGTACATAACTATGTGCGGTGGAGAGCGCAAGAGAGCGGCTCACTCCTTCACGAAGCTAATCCTAGAGGCAGGGATCACCAGCTCTACCTTCGTGTGAAGAGAGAACGACAAGCGGAAACGCATCGTGGCACACACACACACATTTTATTCATGCAGTTAACCGTGATTCACTGTCGTCAATTGAGTTAACATGACCTACTAATTGTTACCATCATTCACTTATCCGTGATCGTGACATGAAATTAACCGCGACTTGGAGGTGTTTACATTCGCGAGTCCCTCCCGCCATACCACCACAATGTGCTTCAGTCAGTGTTTCTCAGCGCGACCAAAGGCAATATTACGAACGAAATTATCAAAGACGCAAAGAGAAAAAATCGGCGAGTGGTACCAAACCTCAAACTAAACCCAATAACCAACCAAACAAATGCTGGACAATAGAAAAGGCAGAATATGTAGTGTTCCCAAACTAAAGACCTGACAAGGGAACCTCCCCAATATTGAAGGAAAATAGCTTGGTTGTCAGGGGTTCAAAACTTTTAACCAGCCTCCTAAGGACCTCAGAAACGTTACAGGAAACAAAGTTGAAGTCTTCAAGAGAAGACTAGATGCCTGGCACAGGACGGTACCAGATGAACCGGTGTACCTGGTTACGTGCGGCGGAGAGAGCAGCTCGCTCATACAACAAGCCAGGCATAGGGACGGGGCCAACAGCTTGACCTCCGGGTGAAGAGAGGCCGAGCAGAGGGTCACACTAACAAATGGTCAGAAGAAAACAATAGGGCAATTAACATCGAGAAATTTCAACTCTTGAGATATGGTAGAAATGAAGAAATTAAACAGACTGCATATTGCACCCAGGTGAAGGAGCGAGATGCTCTCTTGCACTCTCATCCGTACATAACAAGGTACACCCGGCGCATCTGGTATTGTACTGAGAAAATCATCTAGCCTCGTTTGAAGACCTCAACTTTTGACTGCTGTGGCGGTCCTGAGATACGGTCATTTAAGTCTCTGACAATATCCCAGGATGTATCATTAAACCTCGGGTTAGTGTTACTATTGTGCTGAAGGATTACGGCTTTCCGCCCGAGAGAGTGCAGTAGTCCCCAAAGCATGATGCGGGCGTAGGCCGATGTGAAGCTGGCTACAGGTATGTTTGTGTTACCCCTTGCGTTTCCCAAACCCCTCACAACTTCTAAGAATCACAAAAGGGACCTTTATTAGCGATACTTTAAAACTTGGTGCACAAGTTTTAAAGTATTGAAAAGAAAGATCTCCGATTTTATGATTCTTAGAAACTGTGAGGGGTGTGAAAGGCAAGGGTTAACCTTTATTTATAAAGCACAGCGAAACGAGTGTAAAGAGAACGATAAATGAAAGATAGAGAGAAAATGAATAGAAAGTAGATTAACAATGAACTATAATAATGAAAGAATGGGCCCTTAAAGAAATTAAACACGACATTTTGGTGGCTACGCGGTGTTCCTTTATATAAATATAAGGGCTTTCCCACGTCGCCTTAAATTTCGGTCAAAATTTTTGCTACCTGTATCATAGCATTAATAAATATTCTGTTTCGATTATTTAAATAGTAAGATGCATTGTGTTAACCCGTTTGCAAGCAAATTTCGATTCTTATTCCTTAACAAATCATTGTAACTGTTTTTCAAGATGGCCCCCATCATTTTTAAAATTTCTTCTCAGAGTGAGCATTTTTGTAATTTTCGCGGTCAAAAAAAAATTTTTCTCTTCTCGTTGGAGTCTAGATTTCCAAACCGCTCCGACTCAAAATTAGAGTCGAAATTCGAGAGTTGTTTGGTTGTTTTTCCTTTTTCTTCGCGTTGATTCCTTCCACAGTCCGTTTTCTTTAGATTTCGTTTAGTTTCGTTCCGTCGGAGAGATGGAGACGAAATTAAAAAAAAGAAAACGAAAATTGGTATTGGTCGTCCAATGTCTCGTTTCCTTTTTCTTTCCTTCGACTTTTATTACTCCTGTCTAAAGCCTACTTATATTGTGTTTGAAGTTTTTTTGTTTACATTTTCTGAATTAGTAATAATTGTGATTATAGTACTAATAATAATAATAATGATTAGTAAATAAGTTTTACACTTATATGAATTAAATTATTTTAGTGTTTTAAATAGATTGTGACATGCATTTTTATATGGTAAGGTTCAAAATGTTTGAGCGTAGGGTAACGCATTTTTATGTAATAAATAAATTAAATAAATTAAGTAAATAAATTAAGTAAATAAATTAAGTAAATAAATTAAGTAAATAATAAATAAATAAATAAATAAATAAATAAATAAATACACACACAGAGTAGAGCATTATAAGAGATTCAATAAAGTAGCAGCAAAATTTCCAGAATCTAGTCGAGTTTTTAAGATTATTTTTTGACTGGATATAAATAATGGATTTACAGACATCGCTTTGTAGTTTTAGTTCGCTTAATAATTTTAAGTTAATTTTAAGGTTTAAAGTCGAAAAATAATCGTTAAAGACACTAATTTATACTGGGTCAAATTCGGACTGTAAGTTTATTATGCTTGCCGTATATAAATTGTGAGAGACTTCAAAATAA
Organism: Bathynomus jamesi; assembly: GCA_023014485.1. Taxonomy (NCBI): domain Eukaryota; kingdom Metazoa; phylum Arthropoda; class Malacostraca; order Isopoda; family Cirolanidae; genus Bathynomus; species Bathynomus jamesi. The sequence goes on along the minus strand of JAJOZX010015443.1, from coordinate 58,809 downwards.
GCAAAATTTATTTAATTGAAATAGAGAAATTGTTTTCATAAATTTTTTTGATAAATTAATTTATTTTTTTTACTTTTTATATATTCATCAATTTTTATAGGTAGGCTGATTGTTGTTGTTTATATTTTTCTTTCTTTCATTTTGAGGACAATTCCGAGTTATATTTTGTATGGTTAGGCTGTTTAAATTTTTTTTCTGAAATTAGATTTTATTTTGTTAAAGAGTGTCTTAACATTTTATTTTAGACGTGGTTCGGATTCAACGTTAAACTGTAGGTCTAAGTTGGAGTGATAGGCTTCACCCTCGCCGGGATGAAGAATCAGGGGGGATGCTAAAAACAGGTTGCCGATAAAGTAGAAATTTTTTAAGGCATGAAGGATGGGCTAGGGGTAATGATCTAGTAAGTTTTAGGGGATGTTGCATGGTTTTTATATGAAGTTCAACACTGATAAAATTCAACTGTTAAGGTACCGAAAAGGGGAGGGTCTAAAATTCTATGGAATAGAAACGAAAATCCCCGATGATCTGGATATACCTGTGAGATGGAGAGTAAAAGAAGTCAACTCACTACTTCACCAGGCCAACTAGATCTATTGTAGTAGTATTCCCGTTAAACTGTAGGTCTAAGACGGGGTGAAAAGCTTGACCTTCGACGGAATGAGCATTTCAGGTATTTTTCTCGGAATAAAAAGAAATGTTGTTTTGAAGGCATTTTGTATAGAGATGAATGAGAAAATACTGGGTGCCGGATTCCCCGTTAAACCGTAGGTCTAGGGCGGGGTGAAAAGTTTGACCTTTGTCAGAATGAACAATTCGGGTAGGTCCATATTCTCCGTTAAACTGTAGGTCTAGGGTGGGTTGAAGACTTTGGCCTTCGTCAGAATGAACAATTCGGGTTGGTCCGGATTCTCCTTTAAACTGTAGGTCTACGGTGGAGTGAAAAGTTTCTTTCGTCAGAATGACCAATTCCGGTAGGTCCGGGATCTCCGTTAAACTTAGGTCTAGGGTGGGGTGAAAAGTTTGACCTTCGTCAGAATGAACAATTCGGGTAGGTCAGGATTCCCCGTTAAACTGTAGGTCGTGGTGTTTTAGGCCAACTGGCTGATTTCGAATTGTGTTCGTGTATATATTGCTATTGGGTCTTTGCATGCATCTGATTATATATTATATATATATATATATATATATATATATATGTATGTGTGTGTGTGTGTGTGTGTGTGTGTGTAATAATAGGGGATTTATTCGGGTAGGTGCAGATTCTCCGTTAATTGTAGGTCTAGGGTGGAGTGAAAAGTTTGACCTTCAACAGAATGAGCAAATCGGATATTTTTTGTCTTTCTCGGAATAAAAAGTTGTTCTGAAGGCATTTTGTATAAGAGATGAATGAGAAAATGCTGGGTGCTGGATTCCCCGTTAAACCGTCGGTCTAGGGCGGGATGAAAAGTTTGATCTTCGTCAGAATGAACAATTTTCAAAGGGAATGAAACAGGATAAGCCTGCCTTCAAATATGTAAAGGAAAAATTCCCAAGAATAAGTGATGCCAAGATTAAAGAAGGCATATTCGTCGGCCCTCAAATTCGCCAACTCATGCTAGTTGATGGATGAGGTTGAGTTGGCAGCCTGGCGTGCATTCACAAACGTGTGCAACGGTCTACTAGGAAAGACTAAATACGACAACTATGCTGCACTTGTGGATCAACTTAACTCATACTAACGTCTCGGATGTAAGATGTCATTGAAAATTCATTTTTTGCATTCACATCTCTCATTCTTTACGTAAAGCGCATCTGCTGTTAGCGACGAACACTGGAAGAGATTCCACCAGGATATAGCCACAATGGAAAGCCGATACAAAAGGAAGTGGAGTCCTGCTATGCTGGCCGATTTCTGCTGGAATTTAAAGCGTGACCAACCAGAAGCATCACACAAACGCCAGCATAAATACAAATAATGAGTTGAAAACAGTATAATACGAGAGTTTTATGTTAATTTTGTGCATATATGTTGAAGTATGGCAATAATTAAACTGTTCCATATGATAAAGCCTACCTGTTTATCAATATATTCTTATTTTTCGGTATGAAGATTTTAAGCAGTCATTACAGAAAAACGTGACGTGATAGAAAAAAACTATTTTCAGATTTGAAATCAGCACACTCGAAATATTAAGAATGACCGAATGTTATTCCCGTTTTTTTCTGAACCGAAAATTTGTTGTACAGTGTACTCTTTTTTCGCTATAAAACGGAAAATGATATGTTTGGAATGTACAGTCAGTTAAAAAAAATCTTTCCTTTGCGCTCCTTGCTTCTTACCGATAAATATTAGTAAGAAACATGGTTTCAAGACAGGACTCATTGAACTAATTTTTTGGTTACATTTTCAAATACAGGGTGGCCAAGAAACCCCAGACACAAGTTAAATTGATATAGAGTTCAAAGTAAAATTTTATTTTATATTTTTGTATTTCAGAATGTCAAGCATTTATTAAGATTAGTAAAACTGTCTACCTGGTCGGATGTCGATAGATCAAGGTTCCCAGAACTCTACTTTAAAAACTGTTTGTATAGTACAAACTCAGAGAGACCAAGTAATTTTATTTTGTTCAGAAATGTCCATCAAGAAACTCGGGACTGGCATATGCAAAAATATTCTGTGAAACTGCTAGTGCACAATCCATAATATCTGCATACCCCATAAAATGTTAAAATTATATCGTTGAGACAACTGTTCTCAAACCAGCTCATTCCACGGTTTGACTTATACTATACAACCAGTTTTAAAGTAGAGTTCCAGGATCGTTGCTCTGCCGACATTTGATCAGGTAGACTTTTATCAATCTTAGTATGTGCTTGACAATCTGAAGTACAAGAAATAAATAAATTAAATTTTACTTTGTACAGGGCATGAGTTTGTTTTGTGTCAGGGGTTTCTTGATCACCCTTTATAAAGCATATTAATTTAAACAAGTGATGGAAATAAAATTACGTTAAATTTCACATATGGACTTTGAACATTTTCAGTTTTAGTTTTATTATAATACGATAATTAAAAGTCATGTTTATAATTTATTTATATGTACTGGCATCCAAGTACTTTAAAACATACTTGAATTGAGTTTGCTTACAAAGCGTGTCCAAAGAAACCTTAGTCTCTTTCTCATATTCTATTTTTTCAAGGTCAAATCTACGCATCCGAAATGGACAAACTAAATTGGCTTCTTATTTTTCATAATTTCCGTTTAACCCTTTAAGACCCAACTACGTACGATCTTAATTTTCACGATCGCATCTGAATGGGCGTAAAAGAAACGCCATCTATAGGACATCCATTATGTATGTCCTACAGACGGCGTTTCTTTTACGTGTGTATGATACATTAGGCCTGTTCAAAAATCAACTTTTTCTTATTTTCATAGGTTTCTGTACATTTTCCCATGCTTTTTGACCTGAAAAAGCCGTAAATCATAACTATTTTGACCTAGGATGTTGGGAAGCATTGCCGCATGGAGCTTTAAATTTTCTGCCTTGAAATCGGCCAAAGCGCCAATTCCGGGGTCCCTTGAATTATGTTTTGCACTTTAACTTTTGATCTAAACAAGATAGAGCAACAAATTAGGTATCAAATGAAAGAGCATAAAATTAATAAATAATAATAATAATAATAATAAATAAATAATAATTAATAAAATAATAATAATAATAATAATAATAATTATCTATCATTTTTCAGGAAACAACAGAAACTCAATCAGAATCTAGAAAACCATCTACAAGTTACAACTTCACAATGGCATTAAGCAAGGAGCTGAGGGAGCTCCGTGGGCGCACAGTTGATATCTCAGAACCTCCACGTACTATCCACAGGAAGGTGTCAACTGGGCCATCTACCAGATCTCTCACTGAAACTTTCCTGGTTGGATACCCTTCAGCTTTTATCAGTGGTTCCCAGCTTCCCACCAACAGACAGGCGTTCCAGTATTTCCTTAATCTTCAGAATTTACCGGAAAATGCAGGGAGGCCCATGGTTCAAGACCTTGCATATGAAACAGTTGAATCTATCATCCCATTCTGGCAGATGGCTAGGATCAAGACAATGACCAAGTACAACGTAATGAAGCTCTTCATGAAACTACATGAGAAACATCGTGCTCTGGTGAAAAGCAAAGGAAGAGCAAGTAACCCTGGAGGAAAAAGAGGAGCATTTGTGCTGGAATTAGACAGCCTGTTCGATATAGGAGCTCCAGATGCAATCCAGGAAATACAGAACAGACTGTTATCCAGAGAGAAGAAAGATGAGGATATCAGGTTCTACGAAGACCAAAAGACTGAGAGGAAAGGTCATATGTCTGATCATGACAAGATTTTTGAGACAAGATCCCTGCAGCAAGCAGCGAGGAATGAAAGACTGCAGCATAGACAAGAACAAGGTAAAACTAATTACTTTGAACGTTACAAAAAGTTTTAAGTTTTACTCCATTGCGATATTTAGCATGTACTTAACAATTACTGTCTTAACATGTTGTACTATTTTACAGTTGCAGCAGAACAAGAGGCAGTTGTTCATGTGGATGACATTACCTGGGGTGACTCAACTGACAACGACGCTAACACAGAGGACATGGATTACCATCAGCCTCGTCCTGGATGTTCTCACCATCAAGACACTGTGACTAGTGTGACTTTGACGTTTCCAAGGAAGGTCATGGAATGTGATGTCATCTGCAATACAGCTGATCGTCTTGGTTTATCAGACAATCAAGTTACTGCCATGGTTTCTGCCACCTTGAAAGCTGGAGGGGCTGATCTGGATAACTTCGTCATCTCAACCTCAACAACACGTCGCAACAGAATGCTGTCCAGGTATAATATCAGCCAGAGTCACATGTCCAAGTTTTGTGAAAAAAAACACAGTACGCTGCCTTACACTGGGATGGAAAGTTGCTCAAAGATGTCTTGGGCAGTGAACCTGGAAGTACCTCAGAGACTTTAGCTGTGCTAGTGTCTGGTCCACCTTCATACACTGAAGGAAAGTTATTGGGAGTACGAGTCATCGACAATTCTTCTGGCACAGCTGAGGCTGAGGCTTCAATGGATTTACTGGAGATATGGGAACTTACGGATAATGTTACTGCCCTTGTTTTTGACACTACATCCAGTAACAGTGGAGTTCACAGAGGAGCTGCGAAACTGCTAGAGAAAATGCTGAACAAAAAGGTGTTTTATCTGGCCTGTCGACATCACATCCTGGAAATCCTAGTAGGAGCAGTTTGGGAGAAGCTGTTTGGGAAGGTGAAGGGGCCAGATAATCCCTGGTTTGAGCATCTGAAGGATGTTTGGACGGACTTGTCCAAGGAAAACCCAAAGATGCTGGCTATCAACAGCAAATGGCTGAAGGAAAAGAAGAAGAAGAACAGTGAAAAAATACTCCAAGACATTCTAACAGCAGAAAGGCTTCCAAGAGCCGACTACAGGGAAATGGCTGAACTGACAGTCATTGTTCTTGGAGGAACGCCTCCTCGAGGTATTCACTGGAGTCGACCAGGCACCACTCATCAGGCCAGAAACCTGTACTCCATGAAAATGCTGATGTTTGCAGATCAACTTGAGTACGACGAAGACACTGTATCAAAGCTGGAAAGACTCAACACCTTCCTTGCGCTGTTCTACACTCCTGTATGGATGATGTCAATGTCTGCTGCAGATGCTCCGGTGAATGATCTAAGTCTAATCCAGGACATGTTGAAGTACAAGAAAACTGACCCAGAGCTTGCTGATGCAGTACTTAATAAGATGGAAAACCACAAATGGTACCTGACGCAGGAAGTCGTGCCATTTGCCCTGTTCAGCAGTAGATTGAGTGACACATTGAAGCACGACATTGCTGCCCAGTTACAAGCCACTGAGAAGCCAGACAGCTTCAGAACAGGAAAGCCTCTATTCCAGAGAGTCACAGCTAAGACCACCCTGGTTGATCTCATTGGCCCAGAATCACATTTCCTGCTGGACACACTGAACATTGGATCCGTGTGGCTTCTGGAACCTGTCACGTCTTGGCCACAGAATGAGGACTACAGAAAAGCGTTGGACTATGTTAAGAATCTGAAAGCGGTGAATGACATTGCTGAACGTGGTGTCAAGATGATGAGCGACTTTGCAAATGTCATAACAACAGATGCCAAGCAAAGGGACTATCTCCTTCAAGCTGTGGAGTTCAACAGACGCCGCTTTGACAGCTTCAAGAAACAAACTCTCAACAACTGACTGTGTAAATGTCATTATGAAATTAATCATCATGTAATGCTTTCACTGCTTGATCGATTAGACTTGTGACAAAATGTTAATCTCAAATTTGTGTCATGAATAAGGCGCCTTGTCTGCCTTGAGTGTGAGAAAACGAATTTTGTGATATTTCTGAAATCTTTGTATGTACCAATGAGCCATTTCTTGTTCCAAGACTATCATAATTGTATAAGTTAGAAAGAGGATTAAAAACACTTTAATTTGGTGCCTATTTTGTTGCTCTCTCTTGTTTAGATAAAAAGTTATAGTGCAAAACATGATTCAAGGGACCCCGGAACTGGTGCTTTTGGCCGATTTCAAGGCAGAAAACTTAAAGCTCCATGCGGCAATGCTTCTCAACAACCTAGGTCAAAATGGTTGTGATTTCCGGCCTTTTCAGGTCAAAAAGCATGGGAAAAAGTACAGAAACCTATGAAAATAAGAAAAAGTTGATTTTTGAACAGGGCTAAATTGATACATACGTTCCACCCACAAATGCAGCATCGAAAGGGTTAATCTAAAAGTTACTATATAAAATAGAAATCAGAAATAATTTGTTCAACATTATTTGAACATAATATAACTCAAACAAAAGCCTTATTCGAATGTTACTGAAAAAGCATTTGTGTATTCCTTAAAGATAATTCGTTTCTGCAAAAGGAGACTGCTTGGTAACACCACTTTCACTGTTATGATCAAAAGTTTTTGAAGAATAAAAGAAAAGTATAATTTAAATGAGATTCTTCATCATTGCTCTTCATAATCTTCTGGTGGCACAACAAGCAAACATTTTTGAATTAGGATTACCATCTTCTCTGGAAACGAAAAAGGAAAAATAACTGACTTATCTACAGGGTCGATTACTTGTGTAATTGCATGCTTTATAACTTAAACACGAGTAACAGCGTTTGTTTTGTTTTGAAAAACCGTATCACAAAATAAATGTTCTTAATGATTGTGGTATTATCGCAACCTCCAATAATTCATCATAAAATGTAAAGCATTCTCAGTTTCCTAGTCATTAGAAATTACCTAATAATCATATCTAATTTCAAACAGTGAACGAGATAGAATGGTTAACAATCGTCGTTATTCAATTGAATTTAATTTAATAACTTTTATTAATAAAATAAATAGTTTTACAATTTTTGTTTTAACAAATAATTGTGAGTTTGAACTATTTATTTTATTTAATTTGGCCCTTAAACTTCAGGCTTTGCTCTAATCGTGTTTAATAAACACTTTTCTATATGAAAACCAAATATTATTGTAAAAGTATCTTTTATTACGTTTTAAAATAGCATTTCTTATAAAATTTTATTTCAAGAAATGAGGAAGAAATGGTGGGAATACGAGAATAAATATTATTTAATTTCATTATAATGTTTGGTGGTTGGTTAACCTCTTTTGCAACATCTAAAATCATATGATGGAGAGGACCTACAGATGTACGTGGGAATCGAACCACTAGTCGCTAAATGACCTGAACGCAGAGGACGGTCTCCCATCCAACTACAACCCAGACCCAATGTCGCTTAACTTCTCTGACAGACGGAAAGCGGAATTACGACGTTGGCGCTGACGCTGACCATGAGACAATGAATTGCTTGATTTAATCCGGAATAAAGTATACGCGGTTAATTGAATAATTTATAATATTTATCATACTTTCATCATTTAATCATAATAGTGTGTGATCAAAAAGTCAGTGTGTACCGCGACCACGTATGGTTGTGTTGTACAACAGCGGGAGACTTACTTTTTTTATAGTATGTCCTTCTTTAAGATTTTTAGTATCGCATTATGACAACGATACTTTAATTAAAAAAGTCACACTCTCTTCAGTGGAGATGAAAAGTCGGAGGCTAATCCTTTCTCTCTTACTGTTTTTCCTCATTTTTATCGTCTCTCTTACTCTTCATAATTTTTATAGTCTCTCTCAGCCTTACCTAATTCAGGAATCCTCTTTTCATAGTAAACAAATGGGACATAAATTATTGCTCCAAAAACCATGAAGAAAAGGACGAAGAAGTATTCCTTTTGAGGGTTTTCCACAAATGGAGCTATCACGAGGAACAAGGAGAACAAAAACACCAGCGCAGGAATGATCAAAGGTACCTGTAAACCATTGAATTTGTTTACTATCAGAGATTAGCAAACTGTTTGAAGATAAAAGGTGAGGTTTTAAGTTCCTTACTTCAGTCTTAATTTATTTAACATTAGGTTTCTTTACATATATTGTACATTTTTAAGGTTCTCTCTCAATACCAGTAACTTATTTAAATATTTACAAGACATTTTGTCTGCACATTAGGTTACATTATGATAGCTTGGGTTAAGTTGAGTAGGCCAGGTTATGTTAAGTCAAATTAGTTGTTAGGTTAAGAGAGTGTCAGTCAAAGTGTTTCGTCAATCAGTTAACAAAAGTCGGGATACATTTGGCCATAAGGTAAGCGTGGCCCAGTGTAGTCCCCGAGTCTTCGAACCTAATTCGGTCATCTTTAGCATGAAAGTGCCTATATATTAAATGGGTTACATCGTCGAAAACCGCATAATTTGGAACTGCTACATTATGCAGAACTGTGACGACAACTGCCACAAAGTTTCCATGAACCATATTTTACAATATACTCCACGTTATACCACACTCTCTTATCAATATTACAATTTAACATACTCTCGTAAAGGTGATTTGTACAGATATTAGCTAAAGTACTAATCTATAGATGTTTGTTTATCTTTTTAAGGAATGAATAATTGCGCAATAAAATATTTATTTTCTATGATTTATGTTTGAATGTGCTTGATATGCCATGGAGAAATAAATTAACTAGCTCAAACTACATGAATAAAACTACAATTTGGTAAAACTAATAATGCATCGTCAAAATTTAAGTCAGATACTTTGTAACAGTATTAAAGTTCGATATTGAATTGAGTAGTAAATTAAACAAAATAGAGCGTCTTCTTTTGGATTGTATATATATAAGCCAATTACGGTAGGCCCTATAATAAATGTTATTAGATTAACTAAAGTAATTAATGTTTGCTTGACGGGGTCACCACATCTTCCGATCAAAATAATGTCATTAATGAAGAACATAAATAGAGTGAGTTTTCTTTTAATAAAACAAAGCAATAAATGATGAAGTCACAAGTAACTGTTACGCCGAGTTTACACGGTGAGAGCTACTCGCGCAAGCAACTCTCACGTCTCCATATGAGAGTACTAGCATGAGATAATCTCGTGAGTGTGTTTGTTTACACATACTGGCTACTCGCTATGATAGTTGACGCTAGAATGCCATTTTATTGTTTAACAAAATCACAAGAAAAGTCAACCGCAACAAAACAGTACACAACACTCCAAACCTATTCGCTCAACACGCGTGGAGTAAATGAAAAGTTGGAAGACTACCAACTTTGTGCGAATGCAAAATTACTCGCAAGAGTGTGGGCGGAACTAGTAACTGGCAACTAGCGTGGTAGTTGACACGACTCAAGTAGTGCGATAGTTACTCTCATGAGAGTGGCTCACGCGAGTAGCTCTCACCGTGTAAACCCGGCTTTACAAATGAATGCATGAGAGTTGAATTGAATGAGAGATTATATCGTGCAACAAGTTATTAGATGGAAGTAGTATGTTGGCATTTGGGTAGGGGATCTGTTTGAAAATTCCCCCTTGATGTACATTTCAGCATTATGACGTCACGGCCTTTGATATGCGGTATTTGACAGTTTAAAAAAAAAAAAAAAAAAAAAAACTAAAACAGAAATAATTAACAAAAACAAAGTAAAAATAAAAATAAAAACAAACAAAAATGAAAACAAACAAACAAAAACATACATACATACATACATACATACATTCGCTGAAAAGAAGTATTTGAGACATGGGATAGGTTAGATTAACCTAACCTAGTCTAAAGGTAAATCGAGTTGAGGAGGAAAGTAATAATCTAAGACTGATATAACCTCTCAATAATCTGTCACAATCATGCCCGCCCCACCCGCCCACTGCGCTGCTATTATCGCGCCCCGCCTGTTGTGCCCGCCCGTCCGCTTTCGTTGAATGCATACGTTTTAAAAACGCCCGCACCACTTCTGGCAGCACGACAACGTTTTCAGTGTGTTTAAAGAAGAACTATTTATGCATGGAAGGGAGCAACGTTCTCACGCATCAGGTTTATGCTGATATACACGTGTGTGTGTGTGTGTGTATATATATATGTTAATACCCACATCATCAATTTTAAACACGACAGCGACCTCCATATCGGTTTATCTATATATTTACTGAGGTTTCCCACCATCATGTTTTAACCAGCCTATATATTTAGATCATGTATTATAGAAAAACATACGCGATAAAGGGGTGAAATATAGAGAACGATGAACTTCAACATGTATAAAAAGATTAGATATACTGTACTGACCTAAGCAGACACCAAAGCTATAATTTTTATATACAGGGTGTCCCAGAATTAACTATCTATTTCAATGAAATCGGACAAATTTTTTAAAAACACACTTTTATTTATGTTTATCATGTTTAATATGTGTTAAAAATTTATAAATTTCTAAATTTTTTTCATAATTTTATTTTCATAGTTTTTCATAGTTTTATTTTCATTCTCTTTCAGAACCCTATTAATAATGAATACACAAGAACGCATCTTTGTTGTAACATCCCGTATCAAAGCCTTTTTCATCAGTGTCGAGCGCAAGATTCTATGAACTGTTGTCTTGGATATGTTGAGTCTTCGACCGGCCTCCCTAACCGAAGTTGTTGGTTCATCCTCAAACAATTGTCGTACCTGTTCGGTACTGTTACGTGCTGTCCTTGGGCGTCCTCTTCCCACCTCGTCGTGTACGGATCCAGTTCTTTTAAATTTGTTCACAAGTTCACGAATCGCTTTGTCTGTAGGACCGGTTCTGTGGAATCTTCTTGTAAATTTTTCTCTGATTTCATTACATTGCATTCCTTTGATACGGGATGTTACAACAAAGATACAAAGATGCGTTCTTGTGTATTCATTATTAATAGGGTTCTGAAAGAGAATGAAAATAAAACTATGAAAAACTATGAAAAAATTATGAAAATAAAATTATGAACAAAATTTAGAAATTTATACATTTTTAACACATATTAAACATGATAAACATAAATAAAAGTGTGTTTTTAACAAATTTGTCCGATTTCATTGAAATAGATAGTTAATTCTGGGACACCCTGTATATATTAACCTCACACTGCATCATCATTAGGTTTTCACTTGATCTTTATTGCATATTTTTAAATCCGATTGTTCGACTGATTCATCTATGATCCATTTAATTTTTGCAAAGTTAGATTAACTGTACCGATTCATCGATTTGTTGTACCTGGTATTCCATACATTAAAACAAAGCTCACCTTCTCGTCTGTTGTTAATTTCACAGCCATCCCCTACCTAAAAAAAAAAATTTTTTTATAGTCAATATTGAAAATTCCTATGATGCGCGACCTTTGCGCCACCCTGTATATATATATATATACAGGGTGGCGCAAAAGTCGCGCATCATAGGAATTTTCAATGTTGACTATAATATATCCTTTTTTAGGTAGGGAATGGCTGCGAAATTAACAACAGACGAGACGGTGAGCTTCGTTTTAATGTATGGAATACCAGGTACAACAAATCGCTGAATCGGTACAGTTAATATATAGTGGCCTACTATCACCGATTTAATGTGGCTAAGAAAGTAGGCTTACTATAATTTCCGAATAAAATTATATTGAAATTAGGGTCTCCAATTTGGGCCTACTGCTCAAATAAACAATATATAATAAGGAGAGAGAAATTACTGTTGTTGTTTTGTTTTTAATTAGGAGAATAAATCAATCATTTGTTCACAGCGATTAACAGTTCAATAAAGGTATTTATATATTTATAGTGATTAACAATTATATAACGGCATTTATACTCTGCTAAATGTGACTGATTCTTAGCAATAAGTAAATGGTTATACAGACTAATTGTTAAGTAATTACACTAATTCAGATAGGCTAATGATATAATGCGGAGGTGAACACAGAGTAAATAATAAAGCCTATTGATAACTGAAATAATGCACGTACGATTGGTACAGTAAATGGATTTCGTCGTTAAGAATGAAATGCATAAAAGATCATATAAACAATGAGATGTAAGATAAGTAAATTACACGAATGAACACAATAACAGGGTGATAAAAAATTACGGTATTGGTACAACACTTGAATAGGTCTACTGCGGTTTTAACGAGAGAGTTATTTTGCCGGTTGCTTGCGTACACTTTTGGTTATAGCCAATCACGGTTCTGCGGTTACAGTATGTAGGCTTCGCGGGAATTGCTTAACACGAAGGCTAAGGTAGGCTTACCGAAATGATGAAATACTCTGGAGATTGAAGACCTACTTGAAGGTTGACCGTATTGCGTTGGGCCGCAGATGACCTTGGAGACTGTAGAGGGTCTGTTGAGATACTTGTTGAACGGGCGCCGATCGAAGTGTGGTGAAGGATGAGTGGAGAGCAAAGTGAAGTTGTAGCTTGTAACCTACAGGAGGTTTACGGACCTGGGCTTCGAAGGTTGTTTCTGTAGTCAGGTTGGCCTTGCCGGCGAGAGGATAAATGTTGACAGCCGGTAGAGACTTGTGGTTAGAGGCCAACGGAACGCCTACAGTAGTGATGTTTTCTTTCTTTCCACGACTTCTTTATCAACAGCGTTGGCGTAACCCCTTACTTTGTTAAAACTTTTAGCTAGATGGATGTTCCCCTTGTCGGTGTTCTGTGCAGACTTGCCCCATAAACTGCTAAGCAAGAATTTGGCACTAAAGCGCTTGCTAGGGTTTCGAACAATTTGTTCCCGATCAAGTTGTATCCCTTCACGATCATAACGCTGTGTATATATGCCGATTTTTCAGCTTTGGTCTCAACGCCTCGAAATACCCTGATGCCTCAACTTTATACTTCAAAAAGTGTTGATATATGGTGTAAACACATTGACAAGCTTCTGGATTCTCCAAACCTAATAAACCTTCAATATTTTGTACCAGTGCCGAATGGTTAGGGCCATCTCAGGACTTGTATAAACGTCTCTGATCTTCGTCTGGTTGATTGTACGATTACACTCCCTATTATTCCCTATTATGCTCATCTGCACACTTGACGCACAGGGTAAACATGAATTTATGGTATCTAACAACGGGCAAGATTGGCATCCATAAATCGGTAGGTGGAAGCACGTCAACATAGGAAAGGCCAAAGTAGTTCTCGTTTAAATTAAGAACTCTCCGATGGATGGCAGGGCAGGACCGACAAGTTTTTCAGGAGCGTCTACAGAGTATGGGTTGTTCTTCAGAACGTAGGGGTATAAATAACAGAAATCATAGTAATAGATCTTCACATCCTCTGTAGGTGAAAAAGGGTTTGTACGACCTCCGACCAAACTATCGCCGCACTTGAGAGAGTCCACTATTAGTGTACGTTTGATGGCCCTTATCTCGTTACGATACTATTCACTCTTCTCCATCCAGTCATCATACTCATGTTTCCATAATACCTTGTGAGTGAACTGGAAGCTTATAAGCTGATCGCGAGTACGGGTCCATGCAAGACTGAGTGAGTGATCTACTCAATTAGGTATATACATTTTTAAAAATGAGTTATGCAGTTTATTATGTAATTTATAAATATAAAATTTATTTTTATTGAATTATGCATTTAATTTATAATTTTCTAGTTCGTTGATATTCTTAAAAATTATAGTTATAATCATCCAACACGGGGAAAGATATTTTTGCAATCACTCATAGATACTGGAGGCTGATGGCGTAATGACTCAACTCTAGCATTAATTAATTCATGTCTAGTCCGAAGAAAGTTAATTTAATTATGTCTAATGTAGGTAGTTGAAAATTGTGTTTGAAAGCAATGTAGGACCTTTCAGAAACTTTGCGATTTTTTTAATTTTCCTAAAAATGAAGCCTTTACTAAAATCTGAGCCTACAATTTTTTTTAGGCAAGGAGGAGGGGGCCAAGGGCGAACGCCCGCAAAAGCGCCCCCCCACCCTGCCCAGAGAAGGAGAGAGTCAAAATCAAGGTCCAGGGTTTTCGAGATGCCCAGATACTGCTTTTGAAAGGTTGGAGGTTATAGATAGAGAAAAAGATGGACTGAAGAAGCTTATTCTAGAGTTGACAAGTTGAGTAGAAGAAAGACAGGAAATACTGATTAACCCTTGCGTTAGATAGTTGGACAGAAAAGGAATAAGAACGTGTAGAAAGTCTGGTGCTGCGTGCTGTCCTTAAAAGAGGAACATGCAGTTAGAGAGTTTAGTATAGCAGTGTCCGTCATAATAGCGATAGTAAAGAGAGAGTGAGACAACATTACGGCGAATCGAGAGGGATTGAAGACAGTAAGAGGGGGGGGGGAATTGATGAGACGAAAAGCCTTTGATGCTACCCGGTCAAGTACGGCTGTGTGGGTTGCACCACCCCATATATGAGACATACTCCAAACAGGAGCGGACAAGCCCCCTGTACAAAGACAGCAACTGAGTGTGGGTGAAGAAACCGCGAAACGGGACCAGCACACCTAACCTCTTAGAAGTTGTTTTGGAAAGAGAGTGTACGTGGTCTTTGTAGGAAAGATCACGAGAAAAGGAAATGCCAAGAATGTTAAGAGAAGAAGAAGGATTCCATTGTGTGTTGTTGAAAGTAAGAAGATTGTAAAGATTAGATAGATGGAGGAACTGAGTTTTTGAGGCAGTGAAAGCCACAAGGTTTTCTCTGCCCCAATCAGAGATAGCAGAAATATCAGGTTACAAGGAGTTACAAGGAAAAGAAGTACCTCAAAAGGCCTTGCGGCCCATACCGAGGAGGTACCAATGGCAACGGGTGCCAGGGAAAATTTTGTCTTTCAAACTATGCTAGCAGTAGTAGAAAACTGGATAGAAAAGTAGAAGGCTCTCTCCCCACCCTCCGCTCCCTCCCTGCCAGAGGCAGGTACGGAAAAAGGTTGAAGAAAATACCTTGACCCTGGAAAAGTAGCCAAGGAAATTTTACAGGAAAGTGGAGAATATATAAATAGCTCTATATTTAGCTTGCTCACAGAGACACCGAGCAAGCGAACTCCTGCAGAGTTTTCTGAGGTTTTAATCTTAAACTATGAGTGTGTTCTGTACTTTGTCTAGCCTATTTTTAAACAGATTTACACTTTGACTGGAAACATCCTCTGAGGGAAGTGGTTCCAGATATCAACTATTTTACAGGAAAAGAAATTTCGCAGACTGAGGTCCTAAATGTCTTTACACACTCAAATAGTGTGCAAGATTTCGTCTAACCTTTTCTTGAACTGATCCACAGAGGAACTGTTCACAACTTCCGAAGGTAACCTGTTCCATGTGTCACAGATCTTATACGTAACGTAATTCCCACACACACTAGTCCTAAACCGTTTCAAATCCAACTTCCAACCATTGTTGCGAGTTGGGTTATCATTTAAACTAAACATACTTCTAAAATCGACATCGTTGAACCCTCGTAAGAGCTTGAAAACCTCGATCAGTTGACCGCGCAGCCTCCGAGTTTCAAGCGAAAACAAGTTCAGGGCGCGTAAACCGTCGATTGTAGCCCATATGCCTAACGGAAGGGATCACTTTGTGGCCCTCGCCTGCACTCGCTCCAGCCTCTCAATATCTTTCCTGAGGGTGGGCGACCAGAACTGCACAGCATACTCCAGGTACGGCCGAACAAGGGAATTGTACAGTGAGAGCACAATCTCCTTGTTCCGAAACTGAAATTGCCTCCTGATATAACCCAATAGTTTCTGGGCTTTCTTTTCCATCTCTACACACTGTTTCGTAAACTTAAGGTCGCTGCTAATTAGCACACCCAAGTCCTTTTCTAAATCAGTCACCTCGATATTACTGCCCAACATCGAGTAGTCCGACTTGGGATTGGCGTAGCCAATGTGCATCACTTTGCATTTACCCAAGTTAAACGGCATTTGCCATTTTTCGGACCACTCTCCTATCCTACCTAGGTCCGCACGCAGTTCCTCGATCGCTTCGGGCGTCCCAACATTGGCCCCAAGCTTGGTGTCATCAGCGAATTTGGCGATCCGACTGACGATGCCACCGTCGATATCATTTATGTAAATGGTAAACAACAGTGGCCCCAAAAGGGAACCCTGAGGAACCCCACTAGTGACCGAGGCCCAACCCGAACTAGCCCCTTTAATTACCACCCTCTGCCGCCTATTCCTTAGCCAGTTTTCAATCCACCTACCTATTTCCCCACCGATACCCAGCGCGCGCACTTTCGCCATTAGCCTCAATATCTCTCTCTATCCACATCAACCTCAATATCTCTCTCTATCCACATCAACCTCAATATCTCTCTCTATCCACATCAACCTCAATATCTCTCTCTATCCACATCAACCTCAATATCTCTCTCTATCCACATCAACCTCAATATCTCTCTCTATCTACATCAACCTCAATATCTCTCTCTATCCACATCAACCTCAATATCTCTCTCTATCCACATCAACCTCAATATCTCTCTCTATCCACATCAACCTCAATATCTCTCTCTATCCACATCAACCTCAATATCTCTCTCTATCCACATCAACCTCAATATCTCTCTCTATCCACATCAACCTCAATATCTCTCTCTATCCACATCAACCTCAATATCTCTCTCTATCCACATCAACCTCAATATCTCTCTCTATCCACATCAACCTCAATATCTCTCTCTATCCACATCAACCTCAATATCTCTCTCTATCCACATCAACCTCAATATCTCTCTCTATCCACATCAACCTCAATATCTCTCTCTATCCACATCAACCTCAATATCTCTCTCTATCCACATCAACCTCAATATCTCTCTCTATCCACATCAACCTCAATATCTCTCTCTATCCACATCAACCTCAATATCTCTCTCTCTCCACATCAACCTCAATATCTCTCTCTATCCACATCAACCTCAATATCTCTCTCTATCCACATCAACCTCAATATCTCTCTCTATCCACATCAACCTCAATATCTCTCTCTATCCACATCAACCTCAATATCTCTCTCTATCCACATCAACCTCAATATCTCTCTCTATCCACATCAACCTCAATATCTCTCTCTATCCACATCAACCTCAATATCTCTCTCTATCCACATCAACCTCAATATCTCTCTCTATCCACATCAACCTCAATATCTCTCTCTATCCACATCAACCTCAATATCTCTCTCTATCCACATCAACCTCAATATCTCTCTCTATCCACATCAACCTCAATCTCTCTCTCTATCCACATCAACCTCAATCTCTCTCTCTATCCACATCAACCTCAATCTCTCTCTCTATCCACATCAACCTCAATCTCTCTCTCTATCCACATCAACCTCAATATCTCTCTCTATCCACATCAACCTCAATATCTCTCTCTATCCACATCAACCTCAATATCTCTCTTGCCTATATCAGGAGGCAATTTCAGTTTCGGAACAAGGAGATTGTGCTCTCACTGTACAATTCCCTTGTTCGGCCGTACCTGGAGTATGCTGTGCAGTTCTGGTCGCCCACCCTCAGGAAAGATATTGAGAGGCTGGAGCGAGTGCAGGCGAGGGCCACAAAGTTAATCCCTTCCGTTAGGCATATGGGCTACAATCGACGGTTAAGCGCCATGAACTTGTTTTCGCTTGAAACTCGGAGGCTGCGCGGTCAACTGATCGAGGTTTTCAAGCTCTTACGAGGGTTCAACGATGTCGATTTTAGAAGTATGTTTAGTTTAAATGATAAACCAACTCGCAACAATGGTTGGAAGTTGGATTTGAAACGGTTTAGGACTAGTGTGTGTGGGAATTACTTTACGTATAAGATCTGTGACACATGGAACAGGTTACCTTCGGAAGTTGTGAACAGTTCCTCTGTGGATCAGTTCAAGAAAAGGTTAGACGAAATCTTGCACACTATTTGAGTGTGTAAAGACATTTAGGACCTCAGTCTGCGGAAATTTCTTTTCCTATAAAATAGTTAATATCTGGAACCAACTTCCCTCAGAGGTTGTTTCCAGTCAAAGTGTAAATCTGTTTAAAAATAGGCTAGACAAAGTACTGAACACACTCATAGTTTAAGGTTAAAACCTCAGAAAACTCTGCAGGAGTTCGCTTGCTCGGTGTCTCTGTGAGCAAGCTAAATATAGAGCTATTTATATATTCTCCACTTTCCTGTAAAATTTCCTTGGCTACTTTTCCAGGGTCAAGGTATTTTCTTCAACCTTTTTCCGTACCTGCCTCTGGCAGGGAGGGAGCGGAGGGTGGGGAGAGAGCCTTCTACTACTGCTAGGATAGTTGAAAGAAAAATAAACTTTTACAAAATTTTCCCTGGCACCCGTTGCCATTGGTACCTCCTCGGTATGGGCCGCAAGGCCTTTTGAGGTACTTCTTTTCCTTGTAACTCTCTCTCTCTCTCTCAACGTCAGAGACACGTTGAGTCCGGTTGACTGCCAGTTCCGGTCGGAACGGGAGCTGCTTGGCGTCGATCTGAACGTGGGAGGGACGAACTATAGGTTAATCTTGGTGTACAGACCTCCGCATCTCCTCCTCGAGGACGATACAGCCCTGTACACCGAACTCAGTAGCCTGCTAGGGGATAGGGTGTGTGTAGTTTTGGGAGACTTCAACTGTCGCGGCATAAAGTGGGAAAACAGGACTGCCGATGCTGAAGGGAGGAGGCTAGTTGACTTTGCTGATGAGAACTTCCTCACTCAGTGGGTCAACGAGCCTACACGAGGCGAAAGCGTTCTGGACTTAGTGTTCACGACCGAAGACAACCTCGTCACTGGCCTCACCGTTGACGAATCGTTGGGCGGGAGTGATCACAGTCTTATTAGGTTCTGTGTGTGCGTCCCTCGGGTGAAGCGTAGTAACTCGAGAGGCAGTAAGCTCGATCTCCGGCGGGCGAACTTTGTTAGCCTCAGGGATAGCGTAGGAGAGATGGGGTTAGAGGTTGGCGGCGATGTTGAGGGAGTGTGGAGTGCATTCCGGGATGAGTTTATGGTGCTGCAGTCTGCTGCCATACCCTCAAAACCGGTCACCCCTGCTTCAACGCAGCCTAAGTGGTTCAATCGTGGCATCGCTTCGGCTATCCGAAATAGGAAAGTAGCGTATAGGAGGGCGAAGGCCAATCGTTCCCACGAGAACACTGAAGCGTATGTCCGCCTGTGTAGGGAAGTGAAGGCGAAGGTTAGGCTAGCGAAACGTAACGAAGAACTACGGGTGGCAAGCCTCTGCAAGGGGAACCCTAAGGAGTTCTTCAGTTATGTTAATAGTAGAAAGCCCATTAGAAGCATGATAGGTCCTTTAAAGGACGGAAGCGGCGTTCTGCGGACCTCCGACGCGGACATCGCTAATGTGCTTAATGAGTACTTTGCGGGAGTGTTCACCAGGGAGGATACACGCGTCATCCCTGAGCCAGCTGTGAGGCACGAAGGTGCTGGCCTGGATAGTGTTAGATGTACCGCGACAGTCGCTGCTCATAGAATAGACAAACTGAGCGCGTTTAAGGCTCCTGGGCCAGACCAGTTTCTCCCCAGTGTTTTGCGAGAAGTGCGCGACAAGGTGGCTCCCCACCTGGCTACAGTCTTCAACAAATCGTTGGTGATGGGCCAGGTGCCTGGTGACTGGAGGGAGGCCAACGTGACCCCTATCTTTAAGAAAGGGGATCACGAAAGTCCAGGGAACTATCGTCCTATTAGTCTCACTTCAGTAGTAGGTAAATTATTAGAAAGGATAATAGCTGATAGAATCGTTGACCATTTGGATTCCTACAAGCTGCTTGGGGACTCTCAACATGGGTTTAGACGGCATAGGTCGTGTCTCACCAACTTGCTCGAGTTTTTCCACGTCATGTTGAGTGAGTACGATAAGAGTAGGGCGATTGATATACTTTATCTCGACTTTCAGAAAGCCTTTGATAAGGTACCTCACCGCCGGCTAATGGCGAAAGTGCGCGCGCTGGGTATCGGTGGGGAAATAGGTAGGTGGATTGAAAACTGGCTGAGGAATAGGCGGCAGAGGGTGGTAATTAAAGGGGCTAGTTCGGGTTGGGCCTCGGTCACTAGTGGGGTTCCTCAGGGTTCCGTTTTGGGGCCACTGTTGTTTACCATTTACATAAATGATATCGACGGTGGCATCGTCAGTCGGATCGCCAAATTCGCTGATGACACCAAGCTTGGGGCCAATGTTGGGACGCCCGAAGCGATCGAGGAACTGCGTGCGGACCTAGGTAGGATAGGAGAGTGGTCCGAAAAATGGCAAATGCCGTTTAACTTGGGTAAATGCAAAGTGATGCACATTGGCTACGCCAATCCCAAGTCGGACTACTCGATGTTGGGTAGTAATATCGAGGTGACTGATTTAGAAAAGGACTTGGGTGTGCTAATTAGCAGCGATCTTAAGTTTACGAAACAGTGTGTAGAGGTGGAAAAGAAAGCCCAGAAACTATTGGGTTATATCAGGAGGCAATTTCAGTTTCGGAACAAGGAGATTGTGCTCTCACTGTACAATTCCCTTGTTCGGCCGCACCTGGAGTATGCTGTGCAGTTCTGGTCGCCCACCCTCAGGAAAGATATTGAGAGGCTGGAGCGAGTGCAGGCGAGGGCCACAAAGTTAATCCCTTCCGTTAGGCATATGGGCTACAATCGACGGTTACGCGCCCTGAACTTGTTTTCGCTTGAAACTCGGAGGCTACGCGGTCAACTGATCGAGGTTTTCAAGCTCTTACGCGGGTTGAACGATGTCGATTTTAGAAGTATGTTTAGTTTAAATGATAACCCAACTCGCAACAATGGTTGGAAGTTGGATTTGAAACGGTTTAGGACTAGTGTGTGTTGGAATTACTTTACGTATAAGATCTGTGACACATGGAACAGGTTGCCTTCGGAAGTTGTGAACAGTTCCTCTGTGGATCAGTTCAAGAAAAGGGTAGACCAAATCTTGCACACTATTTGTGTGTGTAAAGACATTTAGGACCTAAGTCTGCGGAAATTTCTTTTCCCATAAAATAGTTAATATCTGGAACCAACTTCCCTCAGAGGTTGTTTCCCGTCAAAGTGTAAATCTGTTTAAAAATAGGCTAGACAAAATACTGAACACACTCATAGTTTAAGATTAAAACCTCAGAAAACTCTGCAGGAGTTCGCTTGCTCGGTGTCTCTGTGAGCAAGCTAAATATAGAGCTATTTATATATTCTCCACTTTCCTGTAAAATTTCCTTGGCTACTTTTCCAGGGTCAAGGTATTTTCTTCAACCTTTTTCCGTACCTGCCTCTGGCAGGGAGGGAGCGGAGGGTGGGGAGAGAGCCTTCTACTTTTCTATCCAGTTTTCTACTACTGCTATGATAGTTGAAAGAAAAATAAACTTTTACAAAATTTTCCCTGGCACCCGTTGCCATTGGTACCTCCTCGGCATGGGCCGCAAGGCCTTTTGAGGTACTTCTTTTCCTTATATCTCTCTCTCTCTCTCTCTCTCTCTCTCTCTCTCTCTCTCTCTCTCTCTCTCTCTCTCCATAATATAACCTATCCTAGCGTTGCCTAGCGTAACTTATTGTTTAAGATTCAAATTGAATGTCAAACGCGGATATTATAACCTCCCAGTAAAAAAAAAGTGATTTACCTTTATTAATAGTAAAATAAATACATTGGTTTTACAATTACATAAATAATTGTGAACCTTGACTATTTATTAAAAATAAAACAGATGTTTCTCGCTCCTCCACCAGCCACTATACAGTTGAGATGCAATGTATAGCCGTATATATATATATATATATATATATATATATATATATATAAACATTCTATTTTTATTTTAGCAGCACCGAAATCAAAATTTAATTGTTCCTGGCTGCGTGTCACTACATCATCTGACGTGATAAATGTCAGATTTAAATACTCATGGTTAATATTTGATCTAGTGAATGAAATTATGCAAGGTTTTGTTTAAAGTAAATAAAGTCTATTTGTCAAAAGCTTCATAAAAATTCTTAATCATAATATGATGTTGGGAAAAAATAAAGAAAAATAAGTCACGTGCGACTGATCACACGATGTGATATAGCAGGGTGTCACAATACGGGGACACACAACTTGACGTTCCCTTCTCTAAATTCCGTTGTATCTCGCTGTTGAGTTGCAATTTGTTTGGTTTTTGACTTTTCAAAATTAAGTTTTTTGTTTGTGAGAGAACCTCTCCCCCTCCGTCGTTTACACATATACGCTCATAGAAACCGGAATCAAACCCCAGCGTGGGAATTTCCGTATTATTAACAAAATATAGTGATAAACTAATTAATCATTTAACAAAACGGTAAATATATATGTCGGGATTTCAACTTTATTTTAAACGAATTACATTCACAATATTTTTTATGTCAGCATTTAAATCATTCCACAGTTTTAATCCAATGAAAATGGGTAGTTTTTGAGATGAAGACAATCTATATTGAGGAATAACATGCTTTGGCCTAATTCTGGTCTGATATGAGTGGATTACTTGGAGTTATAAAATATCTATTTACTCGTGGAAAAAAATGCGATAGTATTCTAAACAAGGCCTAACATAAGAATTATATAAATTACAGATGCTGGAGGTATTGGAAAAGACGTGTAAGAGAGCAGCGCACACCTCCACCAAGCCAGACCTAGAGACGGGGGTCACCTAACCGAGCCTAACCTAACCTAGGCGTAGCCTAAACGTGACATAATATAACCTAACGCTGCCTAACCTGGTATATTAAAACCTAACCTAGCGTAGCGGTACCACCATAACACCAAGCCTAACCTAGCCTAAACTAACCTAGCATTTTGACCTGTCCATCTATCTATCTATCTATCAAGAGAAAGCTCGCACCTACACCAAGCCATAACAGGAAAATATTAGTCGCATGAATGAAATAGACTAAAATATAATTCGAAATGTTAGCAGAACATGCAAAAATCCTGCACTTCGTCAGGTGCCACTTTCATTCCCCGAGCATCAGAGAGTTTAATAAATGTCCATCTATCTCTCTATCAAATGAACAACTCGCTGCTGCACCAAGCCATAACACTAAGCCTAACCTAACCTAAACTATCTACACCAAGCCATAACACCAAGCCTTACCTAAACTAACCTATTATATATAGAGGGTCTGTCAAAAAAACTAAGCCAATTTGAAATCTCTATAAAATGCACAATTTGATAGAGATTTCAAATATTTTTTTACACTAAATAAATAAAAGGCTCATAAATAATCTGTGATAATTTTATAACTTTATTTTAAATATTTTAGGAGTTATGCGGTTATTTTTACAGATTGCGAAAATTTCAGTTTTTCTCATTATGTAATATCTTCTTTTTTCTCTTTTTCAGAATTTGTTTAGATTTAAAATTTTTCGTGAAGACCTCTAAATGTGCCATTCTCACATGAAGATAAAATAATTATAAAGCATTATAGAGTTGAAAAAGGTTATAGTGCAAGGAAATTACTTTCTGAATTCGATTATAAAGGATGGACTAGGTCAGGTTTAGATTACTTATTGAGAACTATAGATGAAACAGGAAGCATTGAAAGGAAGGTTGGTAGTGGGCGACCAAAATCAGTTAGAGTAGATGAAAATATTCAGAAAGTGGAGGAACGTATCCTTAGTCAAGAGGATCGACCTGGTAGCCACATGACACCTGCTCAAATATCAAAAGAACTAGAAATATCAGAATCAAGCATAAGGAGGATTATTAAATCTGATCTGCAATTTAAACCATTTGAAAGAGTGCATGGACAAAGTGATAGAAATGCAAGGGAATCATATTGAACAGTTCTTTTAATTTTATTAAACTCAAAATTATCTACAGTATATCGTAAAAAAAAATTTTCATGTTAAATAGGGGAATCTCACTTTTTAGTTAATTAATAAAATTAACAATTCTGAAGATAGTCATAAAAATTTAAAGGATAATAGATGATTACCTATACTGTATTGTGTAAAAAATTCAACTTAATTAGATAAATGGTTTTGTTTTAATAAAGGTTTGAATTTGGCTGTTTTTTTTTTGACAGACCCTGTATATAAGATACGGTAGTAATAAACTGATTTACAAATTCCAAAAGATGACATGAGAAATGTAAAATATATTAAATAAAATAAACTACTAAAAAAACACTAAATTCACCAATTATAATTTAGGTACCTAGAACCTATACAAATATCATGTGTATATATGGACAGACGCATATATTAGTATGTAAAAGGGTATGTGCATGTGTGCGCATGTGAATAATGAAAGAGCAAAACGAGTCCAATTATGTGCATTTATTATTTTCAGAGCTTTCGGCGTTAAACTAACACCTCCTTCAGTGGTAAAATAAGAAATAAAAAATATACTATATAAGAGCCATTACAAACTAAAATACGACAACACCTGTAAAAACAAGTAAAAAAAAATTATATATATATATATATACATACATATACATACATATATATATACATACACATATATATACATACACATATATATACATACACATATATATACAGTACATACACATATATATACATACATATACATATACATATATATACATATACATATATATACATACATATACACATACATATACATATACATACATATATATATACATATACATATATTTACACATACATATACATATATATATATACATATACATATATATACACATACATATACATATATATATATACATATATATACATATTGTAACAGTGTTGATAATTTTTCCGTTTTGTAAATGTATTATTTTTTAATTTTTGTATTCTGTATATTTTTGGGGGGTTTTATTAGTGTTATTAACTATGTACAGTAACTATTTAGGGAAAGTTTTGATATAGTTGCTATGTGATATGTATACTAAGTGGAAACGCAAGTGTTAAAGATATTTTATAACGTATTTTTGTTTTCATGTATTGCGTAATAGGTAAAAATTAATTATTGGGGTCAATGTGCAGGTGGTTGGTAAAAACCTTCTACAAGTTTCGTGCAGAGCTTTACTCTGCTCTGGTGGAATCTTGGTATTGTTTGGTCTGCTGGCATAGAAAGCATTTATGGTCAGAGAATTGAGTTTTTTTGGATTTCTGTAAATCTTTAAGAAAAGTGGAGCATAATTTAAGGGTTGATTGCCAAGGTTACCACCAGAGCGGAGGAGTGAGGCGTCTCGGCCCAAGTTTGTGGGTATCGGTGCTCTCCTTCTGGTTGAGTCAAAGGTCAGGTTCGGGTTTCGTTGACTATATATGGTCAAGTGTGTGGAGGCCTACCGCACACCCAGCGTTCGACCTTGCGGATCGGCCGTTTGTCATCCTCAGGCCATTTTCCCGCTGCAACGGATTACCTGGTGCACGTTCTTAGGCACGTTCGGCAACGAAGGACTGGCCGACGGCACAGGAGTTCGTAGTGGGCTACCAACGAGGTGTTTAGCCGTATAAAGGCTCTTATTTGGTCTAGACCTTGGCAGACCTGCTGGAAGTGGTCTGGCGTGCGTTAAAAAGGAAAAGAAAACATTTATTTTGCTAGTGTGTGTGTGTACTATTAGGCTTTAATTGAATTTGTTTATGAATTGATGTAAATACGTTTATATACCTATAATTATAAGGTTTATTTTTAAAGGCGTCTGTTAATTGTTCCTTAGGTTTGCACCTGTTGTCTTCTGTTAAGGTAACCCATCCCGAGATACCGTTGCCGGGTTTTTGGTTTAATTTGGTCAGCAATATTGTATGACCGCCTTGGTCACCCGGCACGGTAACATATTTGGCGCCCAACGTTTTATATTTGCTTTTTGTATTTGCTTGTTTTGTATTTGCTTGTTTTGTATTTGCTTGTTTTGTATTTGCTTGTTTTGTATTTGCTTGTTTTGTATTTGCTTGTTTTGTATTTGCTTGTTTTGTATTTGCTTGTTTTGTATTTTTTTTCTGTAAGTTCATTTTGTTTTTTGCGTGAAATTGTGTATATTTAATCATTTTTACGTTTTTTTTGTTTTAGGGATATATATTGCGTATATACTCGTACATTGGGTTTGTATTTTGTTATATTTATTTTTTTCTTGTATAAGGTTATTTTTACACGCTTTTGGCCTATATATTTTAGGGGGGTCTTTTACAGGGTTCAGGTCTTTGATTCTATTGTCCTTTTCTGATTTTCGTAACTATGTCTGGTGATGAAAGTAAACAGGCCTGCGCGTTAGAGGCAGTGTTTCAAGGAGAAAAATCGAGTGATAGTGGGCAATGACATTTAATGAAATTTCAGGAGGCTCTAAGTCATGAATCGGTTAATATAGATAGTGTGGTGTTTACCTTGGAGTCTGTTACAGAAGCATTGAAGTATAAGCAAAAGGGAGCTATGCCAAAAGGTACGTCGGGGAAAAAAGTGCAGTACCAGGTCAGAGAGGATACGTATGAAGAGAGTGACACGGAGCCTGATGAACGACGAACGAGGCAAAAGAAAAAAGTATCGCATGGGTCTACGGCAAAGACTCGTAAGTACACGACGGATGGTAGTACAGATACTGAGGTTGAAGAGTCCCAACAGGGTCAAGGTGGTAGGTTTTGGTTGAAGAGGTTATTGGAGTTAGAAAAGTCTGGAATTTCTCACCAGGAGGCGACTAATAGAATTTTAATAGTAATAGCTGGTGAGCTTCTGAGATTCTTAGGTATGATAAAGAGGTTAGGAGTGTTAAGGCAGTTAAACCGTTAAAATTTGGTGTTGAACGTATTCAGATATTTGATGCATTTATGGAAGATTTCGAACGGTACGCGGGTGAACAACTTGGTAAGGATAAAAACAGGTGGATAGTAGAGCTTAGGAATTTTCTAGAGGGACCAATTTTAAAAACCTATTACAGTGTGTATCGCCCGAAAGTCTCTTATACGACCATCATAGCCCGCCTTAAGAACTGGTGTAAGGAAGAAAGATAACGAGCAGACTGAGTTACAGAGAGAGTTTTGGCGTATGGAAATCAAGAAAGGAGAACGCTACAGTGATTTTGCCCTAAGATTGCAAACAACTTACGAGGCAGCAGTTCCTGAAGGTAAACGCGACGTGGAGACTTGAAAGGTCAGTTTTTGAAGTCTGTTCCTTCTAAGGTAGCACGAAGAATTAAAATTAGGCTTGGAACTGAGAGAGAGAGTGCCAACGTCAAATGGAAGGATATGGTAAGGTGGGCTCTAGATGAAGACGAGCTTGAGGAAGAAGAGGGTGGTACGTAAGGATGATGCTATTCCGGTCTGGACTGCCTTTCCTGAGAGTGCTATGAACATGAATGAGGATTCTCGAATGCCGTATGCTGGTGCGGTTAGGCAGGGTAAACCATGGATGCATGAGCAAGGTAAACAATGGATGCATGGACAAAATAGGCCTTGGATGAATGACGTGTCAGGAACAGGCGCACAAGGTGAGAAGAGGGTGGTAGTGTGTCATTTTGTCGTAGATCTGGGCATGTGAAGAAAAATTGTTGGAGGCTGAATGGTTGGTGTTTCGCGTGTGGGAGTGACCAGCACATGGTGAGTGACTGTAATGTTAGGGGTGATTTTTATGGGAAAAGACCACAAGGCCAGGGAAAGAAACCTAAATGTTATTTGTGTGAGGAGGAAGGGCATGTCATATCTAGATGTCCTATGCTCGAGAATGCACGTGAGAATGTGAAAGGGAAAAAGTCGATCGACGGTAATAAGGGAAACTAATTAGCCCCGGCTCTGGTAATTACGAGTCGGGGCTGTTGATAGAGGCGCTGAAAGTGAGGATGCAGGCAATAAGATTTTAAATTTGAATCCCGAGGCTGCTGAATTTGTTTCAAGTGAGCAGATGGGTGAAAGGGGGCAGGTAAGGGAGCAAATATCTTTGCCGCAGGTAGTACGTCGGAAGTGTAAAGTAGAAGTAAAGTTGACAGTACGGTGGTGTTTGCTATGGGGATGACTAAAAGCAATAATCAAGAGCTTGAGGCACAAGACTTGATGGAATTGGTAGTTCATTTGAATGGAGTTGGGGTGGTGGCAATGATTGATTCGGGAGCACAAATGGGTGTGATAGATACTAACCTTGCCACGAGTTTACCTGAGTTGTGTATGGAGAATGCAAGATAAGGCTGCATGGAGTTGGGGTGGAAAGTGAGGGTATATTAGTGACAAAGAAGGTTCGAGTGAATGTGATGATACATGGTGTGAATTATGGAGAGAGTGAATTTTTGGTAGTTAACAATTCTGGTCAACCAGTAATTCTTGGGATTGATTTCCTGGTTAAAAATAAAATTAAACTTAATGTGGGTAGAAGATGCTTTAAAAGGGCTAATGAAAATGATGAGCAAGAGGAGCTGTATGTGGGTGTGAATGTGAATAAATGTTTGAGAATGGTCTCTTATGTTCCAATTTGTATGGCTGAGAACGTGATACTGGAAGAGGATAAATGGATTAGAGTTAAAGTTAGGAGGCCTCATAATAGTTTTAAACCACGGGAATGTTGTGGGGAATGTGAAAGGGACGACGATGATGTGTTATTTGTCGATGGTGACTCTGTGAATCCGAAGTTTGATAAGTTATTGAGAGTTTGGCCTGGCTTGATTAACTGGGAAAGTGAAGAGAGTTTTATTTTAGTGAGAAAGTTGATACCTGGTAAATTAGGATTAAAAGAAAATGCAAGGATTACGACTGCGTATTCAATGGTTGATAATGCAAAGTTGGAAGAGCTCGATAAAGAATTTACTTACGCGGTGAACACGTTAGTACATGAAGCAGGTGGAATGAATGATTGTAAGGAATGGGATGAAGAATCCCTTCAGAGCAAAGTGTCTTTGTCTGATGTAATTAATGAGCAAGAGCGACAGGTCGTTTGGGGTGTGATGTGGAAACACAGGAATGTTTTTAGTAAAAGTGACTCGGATATTGGGCGCGCACGTATGACTCCATATAAGATTGTATTGAATGATTACACTCCGATATACCAGCGACCACGTAGATTTAATAGAGAAGTGAATGAGGAGGTTGAAAAGCAGGTTAGAGAGTTATGTATGCGTGACATTGTGGAGCCCTGTGCTTCTGAATGGAGTTCTCCTATCGTGCCAGTTCGTAAAAAGGATGGGTCTATACGATTATGTGTAGATTATAGAAAACTGAACGTGGTTACTAAAGCAGATAGATTTCCTATGCCTAATTTGAGTGAAGCGGTGTTTGGGTTGCATGGTATGAAGTATTTCACTTCCATGGATTTGCTTCGCGGTTATTACCAGATGCCTGTAGAAGAGGAAAGTCGCGATTTCACTGCGTTTTCAACTGTAAGTGGTCAATATAGATTTAAAAGTTTGAGTTTTGGTCTAAAAACGGCACCAAGTGGGTTTCAAAGAGAAATGCAGAGAGTTTTGAATGGTTTGCCGTGGTCGCGGGTGGTAGTGTATATTGATGATATTTTGGTTATGTCCGAGTCCTTGAGTGAGCATATTGAGTTGTTGGACAAAGTATTAACGCGCTTGGAAGAAGCGGGAATGAAGGTCAAACCGAGCCAATGGGTGAAGGAAGAATTAAATTTTTGGGTCACATGGTAGGACGGAACGGTTTATCTAAATTGCCTGAGTATGTGGATAAAGTCACTAATTTTGAACGACCAAAAACGGTGAGTGACTTGCGTCGGTTTTTGGGATTGATTAATTTTCAAAGAAAATTCATTCAAAATTGCTCTGGTATCTCAGCACCGTTGTGTGAAAGGTAGAAAGGGGAAAGAAGTGATTGAATGGACGGAGGAACGATTAAGTGCATTTGAGGAGTTAAAGGTACGTATGAGAGATGCTGTATCGTTAGCTTTCCCCGATTTTTCTGAAGGTGCGGAACGAATGGAATTATATGTCGATGCAAGTGGTGTGGGAATGGGTGCTAGTCTGTGTCAAAAGCAAGATGGGGTGGACAGGATAATAGCTTACGATTCACATGCATTTTCACCTGCCGAAAAACGGTATTCGACCATAGAACGTGAGTTAACTGCATTAAGGTGGGGTATAAAGGCATTTAGGCCATTTTTATTAGGTCGTAATTTTATCCTCTATACAGACCATCGTCCTTTGGTCTACCTGCATAGCATGAAGATGATTGATAGTCGTTTGGCAAGAACGTTAGAGGATATAAGTGAATATGATTTTGAGATTAGATATAAGGCAGGTCGTGAAAACATTGTGGCAGATGCGTTGTCTAGATGTTGTCAAGGAGTCATCGAGAATGAATGTATAAATGGGGATTTGGAAGGGCTGCCAGAAGGGTTGAGGATGATTAAGCGTGTTCAGGGAGGAGGCAACTCTTTGTATGAAAGTTTAAAAATAGTGTTGGATGAAAGGAGAATACCTAGTGTCCTGATAGTGTGCAGGGTTTAAGAGAGTTGTTGGCAGACACATTAAGTAGGAATTATAAGAAATATGGGTTCAGTAGACGTGGCAAGGTGAAGCATCTTCGGTCCCTTCGAATATGTGGAACACTGCCTGTGCTAGAAATGTTGTTGGTTGCTAGTGATTTGTTTGGGGTTGAATTTTCGGTACATCATGGTACATGTTGTACAGTTGCGTATGTGGGTCCCGATGTGAAAGAGAGATCAGATTTAGTGAGTGTGCATTTGCAGTGTTTGGCAGGTGTGCATTTTAATCCAGTTTTGAATGACGGAACGTTTGACTGTGAAAATGTTATTGAAGGAGTGGAATGGGATGATTGCAAATTGGAAGGACAGATCAGAGAAAATGGAGTACCGTTAGAAAGTAACAACGAGGAGGTGCAAATGAATTTGTTTATGAAAGAGAGCGAATCTAATAATAGGTATTGTTGCGGTCACGATGGGGCTTTTGTCGCTTGGACAAATATTCGTATTGACGGTTACACTTACTGTGCATTTTTGGATACTGGTTCAGCTGTTAGTTTGGTACGAGAATCTGTGTTTGAGGAGGCGAAAGTTCAGGAGTTTCGAATGAGACAGTTGGGTATAGATGTGAAACTGAAAGGAATTGGATCAGAATGTGTGCATTCGCGAATAGGTATAACGTTAGATATTATGTCTGACAAGCAGGTAGTGACAACACCATTGGTTGTGGTACCGGATAACTGTATTCCTGGTTGTTTTCTGTTAGGAATGAATTATTTGGTTAAGGCTAGTGTAGAGTTAGATTTTGGTGAAGGGTTATTAGTCTATGGGACTGTAGGGCAAGCAGTGGATATTTTTAATGTCACGGTTGGATTAGATGGTAGAAATGTTGAATCGGAAACTGAGGATATTCGATCAGATGTGGAGATAGGGGATGGTGATGTAGATTTGAGTTATAGTGACAGTGTGACGTTCAGTTTAGTTGAAAACATGTTAGCCAGGGATGTGGTTCTGAAGTTACAAAATAGATCTAATGTAATTAGTAGATTGAGAGAAAAGGTTGCAAAGGGTAGCACAATGGTGGAAGACCGTATGTTGGTAGAGTTTAGACGATATTTTAAAGACTTGGTAGTGAATAATAAAGTTTTGTTTAGAAAAATCAGTGAGAGTGAGTTTGCTGTAGTAATAGGCTTTAGGCAGTTAGTTCACGTAGTTGTTATGTTTCATAACCAGTTAGCCCACATTGGAAGAGATAAGTTATTGCATGTAGTTTCAAAGTATGTATGGCACCCTAAACTATATATGATAGTCAATGACGTGTGTAGAACGTGTGAAAGATGCCAGAAGATGAAGATTGGTCACCAAGTGGTATATCCCCCAATATGGAAGATAGAGGTAAAGTACCCTTTGAACTTGTAGCTGTAGATTTGTTAGCCTTGCCTAAGACACCGAGAGGTTATGTTGCATGCTTAGTTGCAGTTGACCATTGTAGTAAATGGGCAGTAATAAAACCATTGAGAGATAAGACTGCCAAATGTGTAACTAAAGCTTTTGAAGAGCATGTCTTACCCAGTTTTGTACGTATTCCTTCAAAGATTCTTTCCGATAATGGAAAAGAATTTAGGAGCGAGTGTTTTACTACTATGCTAGAAAAATTTGGAATTGGGCATGTGTATAGTAGTCCATATAAACCTGCTGCGAATGGTGCAATAGAGAGAGTGAATAGAACGTTAGCGGAATTCTTGAGGAATTTGTGTGAAAAGGGGTATGACTGGGATGTTTGGCTGCCTAGAGCAATCTTAGTCTACAATAACACGCTCCATGCGGAAATTGGAATGACTCCGGCTGAGAAAATACTGTGTGAAATTCATGAGAGAGGGAAAATGTTACCAGTTACACAAGAGGAACAAATGCAGTGGCGGGAAGGCCATCCTAATTGGGTACCGTATGGGAAGGGTGTGAAAGTAAAGAAAAAGATTGTAACAGTTGACAGATCATTGGAAAGAAAGATGGAAGGCAGGTATGAAGGTCCATTCACAGTGGTGGAAGTGTTGTCAAGGGGTATGGCTTATGTAATTGAGGGTCAAGGAAGACGAATGAATGTCCACTTTTCTCATTTAAAGTTGTGGGTGGATCCGCCTTTGTATCTTCGTGAATACTGGGAGCGACAGAAAGGTGTGTATGAGAGGTTAGAGCCTGAGCGGGGATGTTTTGAAGGGAAAAGGCATCCTTATGTTCATGGATCGAAAATGGATTCCGGTATTAAATTTGGGTACAGGTATGATGGTGAACTTGCAGAATCCGAGGAGTCTTCAGGTGAGAGCAGTTAATTTCCACTGAGTAGACAGGACCACCTTGTCGAATTCAGTGGAGTACGTGCAAAAAGTTGGCTGTTTGTAAGGTTAACCAGGTAAAGGTGGCTCATAAGTCAATTCAGACAGAATCCAGTACAAGAGAGGTGGCAGTTCAGGTTGAAGGAGGAAGTACAGTACTTCCATTTGATTTCGAGATGGGGGATTGGTTCGAGACGTTCCAGGAGGATTTCAGCGATTTTGGAGAGGACGAAGAAAGAAGCATAATAGACGAGAGGAGATGGAGTGAGGCTTTAGACTTGTGTAGTAGTAAAATAGAACATGCGAATAGTTTACCTCAAGTGAAAGAAGCGTACACGTTATGCTCCTCGGAACTAATTTTGAGTGAATCTGAGGATGGACATATAGAGAGGAAAGAGGTAAGAGAACAAAATACCGAAGTCGATATTAGTGAGGTAGCCATGAGATTAGGTATAACGTCTGGGGAGGAGAGTGGAAACTTTACTATTTTTTATAAAGGTTTATCAGAGACGAATAAACAAGAGGGCAAGAGAGATGAGGATCTGAATCCTGATTTTAAACGGGTTACAAGATCCAAATTATTGTTGCAAGATTTACCATGGGTCCAAGAGCGTGTATTAGAATACGAAGTAAAACGAAAAACAAAATCTAAAATGTTAAAGGACGGCAATAAGTCAGTGTAGGATTTGAAAAGATACAGGTTAAATAGTTTTTAAATTTTGTGGAAATATTTTGTTTTTATTATTAGTTTTCTTCTTAAGATTGGTTTCCAATATTGAGAGGGGAGAAATGTAACAGTGTTGATAATTTTTCCGTTTTGTAAATGTATTATTTTTTAATTTTTGTATTCTGTATTTTTTGGGGGTTTATTAGTTTATTAACTATGTACAGTATATTTAGGAAATTTTGATATAGTTGCTATGTGATATGTATACTAAGTGGAAACGCAAGTGTTAAAGATATTTTATAACGTATTTTTGTTTTCATGTATTGCGTAATGGGTAAAAATTAATTATTGGGGTCAATGTGTAGGTGGTTGGTAAAAACCTTCTAGAAGTTTCGTGCAGAGCTTTACTCTGCTCTGGTGGAATCTTGGTATTGTTCGGTCTACTGGCATAGAAAGCATTTATGCTCAGAGAATTGAGTTTTTGGATTTCTGTAAATCTTTAAGAAAAGTGGAGCATAATTTAAGGGTTGATTGCCAAGGTTACCACCAGAGCGGAGGAGTGAGGCGTCTCGGCCCAAGTTTGTGGGTATCGGTGCTCTCCTTCTGGTTGAGTCAAAGGTCAGGTTCGGGTTACGTTGACTATATATGGTCAAGTGTGTGGAGGCCTACCCCACACCCAGCGTTCGACCTTACGGATCGGCCGTTTGTCATGCTCAGGCCATTTTCCCGCTGCAACGGATTACCTGGTGCACGTTCTTAGGCACGTTCGGCAACGAAGGACTGGCCGACGGCACAGGAGTTCGTAGTGGGCTACCAACGAGGTGTTTAACCGTATAAAGGCTCTTATTTGATCTAGACCTTGGCAAACCTGCTGGAAGTGGTCTGGCGTGCGTTAAAAAGGAAAAGAAAACATTTATTTTGCTAGTGTGTGTGTGTACTATTAGGCTTTAATTGAATTTGTTTATGAATTGATGTAAATACGTTTATATACCTATAATTATAAGGTTTATTTTTAAAGGCGTCTGTTAATTGTTCCTTAGGTTTGCACCTGTTGTCTTCTGTTAAGGTAACCCATCCCGAGATACCGTTGCCGGGTTTTTGGTTTAATTTGGTCAGCAATATTGTATGACCGCCTTGGTCACCCGGCACGGTAACAATATACATATATATATATACATATACATACTACATATACATACACACACACATATATACACACACACATATATATATACACACACATATATATACACACATACACACACACATACATACATACACACATACATACATATACACATACATACATATACACATACACATATATATATATATGCACACACACACACACACATATATATATATATACACACACATACATTCACACATATACATTCACACACACACACATATATATACACATACATATATATACACATACATACACATATATACATACACATATATACATATATATACACATACATATATATACACATACATATATATACATATACATATACACACACATACATATACACTAGGGCGGATCGAAAATGAGGTTTTTAAACCTTTTTTCGAAATTCAAATATGGCTAGTGCGGACAATATGTGGGTGCTATAGATAATGACTGTGCATAAATATTAGTCCTGCGAAATTATATCTTCAGGTGCCACAAAGCCGTCGAAAAAGTGAAATATAATGATTTTCTTATATTCTGCATTAGTACAATAACTGAAACTTACTTGTTATTATTATATATTAAGTGTTCCAATTACCAAAATAGTTACTGAATTACGCAGCTCTCAGTTTATTTAGATCAATGTTCTTTTGATTAATGATCTAAATAATCCAGAACTCACCACGAGGAGGTGGCTGCGTGTCGAGCTCCACCCATGCCCTCCCAACCACCCATCCTTGCGCATGTTTTTTTCTATTAACGTTTTATTTAAACTTTATATTCAGCTTTACTTTCGAATGATGGCATTTTTTTACGTGACTGAAGTGTTGATCTTATGAAGCCATCTCGCGCGTTCAATCCAAATACTTTTGATGATGCTTCAGTCACTAATTTTACCATTCTTTCTACTACTTGTGTATGACAAGGGAATTTCTCGAATGGAGGGGTACTCTTGTTTTCTATGAATTCTTCAATCTCATTTTCTGTCAGGTGTCTTGTCACAGGTGGTTCAGTGACAATGCATTTTTGCCAATTAATTAAATCAGTATAATCAGTAGCTTCAAATTGAATAACAGGTACTGTGAAACGCCTCACAACTTTTTCCTTGTTTGTTTGCCTTGCTTTCTTTATTCGCCTCCACGCTAATTCTCTTATGGCGCTGCGGTCATCATGAATCATTGATGCTAGAATATTTTCTGGATTTGCAAAAATGCATTTCTTTGTATGACAGGGTTTACAATTTCCTTTACTTCGTCATTCAGTGTTCTTGTTAGTTCAATAGTTTTGAAAACATGTTTTGAGCCATTGACAAAAGACATACTTTGCTTAATAGAAAACCACATTGGGATGTAGACCTTCATTATAAAAGAAGCAATGTTCATGAGGTTCTCAGATGGACTTACA
>JAJOZX010015443.1:0-17500 GCA_023014485.1 Bathynomus jamesi | reverse complement strand
CGCCGTCGGAATCTTATGTACGTACAGAACTCTTTTTTTAAAAATAATCTCTAAACATTTGAAAAGTCAGTATTATTAACAGTTAATAATTAGTATTGAGCCAGAATTAACAAAAAAAACAGTGAACATTCAATACACCAGTGATACATTTCTTTTTAGTGAAACGGAGTTATTTCCAGTATTATAGTATAATTTAATTTAATGTACCAAGCATAGTACAAGGGTAAGCTTGTTTACATTTTTTTATTATTATTTTGTTTGAAATCTTTACAAATTCTCCCCTAGTTAGGCAAATTATTGTGCATTTATTTAATGTGTATTTTTTAGATCAGTGGTTCTTAACCTGGGGGGCGCGCCCCCCTAGAAACAGGAATTTCTCTAATTGTATTTGTTATTCTCTTAACGAGAGCATGGGCTAATATTGAGAAGTTATTGAGAATGTTATTTTGATTGAAGGGGGGCGTGGAAGGAAGGACCAATTCCTAGAGGGGGCATGGTAGTAAAAAGGTTAAGAACCACTGTTTTAGATAGAGTAGTTAGGAAAACCCCTTAAGTGATCATCCCATGAATTAATATCGGTCAAGCAGACCTAATTAGAACACATTAATAGTACCTTCACATATGAGCGATTCGAAAATTTCTCTACACCCATTTTTCCACCTACCCCGCACCCTTCAAACATACTCCCAAACACACAAAGTTCAGATCCAGAACAAGCCAGTATGTCTCAGTCTCAAACCCCCGCCCCAGCATATATTAACTTAGGTAAACTAGTAAACCTTCCCCATACTGTTTTAATTTTTAAGGGGACCATAGATAATCACTTTGATGAACCACGCGTAAGACCTTGGATTGAGTCTTTAGAGAAGTGATGCACAAACCCTGGGCCGCGGGCCAAATGTGTCCCCCACGGGTCTTTTCAGTGGCCCCACGGATCTTTTCAATTCAATGAAAAAGTTAGAATATAAAAGTGACCCAATTTATGAATTAGATGGAAAGTAAGAAGGCTAATACATTTAGTTATTTTCTTCGCT
Organism: Bathynomus jamesi; assembly: GCA_023014485.1. Classification (NCBI taxonomy): domain Eukaryota; kingdom Metazoa; phylum Arthropoda; class Malacostraca; order Isopoda; family Cirolanidae; genus Bathynomus; species Bathynomus jamesi. The sequence continues at coordinate 16,466 of JAJOZX010015443.1, read as the reverse complement.
TGGCCCTCATCAAAAAAGTTTGTGCACCACTGCTTTAGAGCAACATTTCTTACGCGAAAACATCACCGATGATGATATAAAAATTAGGGAAGCAAAAAGATTTATCGACCCTAAAGAAGGGAATGCTCATGACACAGTCACCTACGTCCCATCAATTAGCGAAGCTACAACATGGGTCAATTTTAAACAAAACTTATTAGAATTTTTTAAAGAAATAACACTTGCACAACCCTTAGCCACGTTAGAAGCAGTCTTCCAAGCTAAATGGAAGAAAGAGGAACATGAGGATTTAAATAATTTTATTGCACGAACACAAACTCGTAGGAGAAGCCCTCCGAGGCGCAGAAAATGCATGTGGCATTACTTTCACTTCAAAACAAAGAAACCTTATAGTAGCAACGGCAATATACCAAAACCTACCCGGAGCACCCGAAAAAAATGTTTAAAGAATTTCTAAATGTTGACAAACCAGTAAGTATAGCTATAAATAAAACACGGAAACATTATCCAGATTTAGCAAACCAGAACTACCGAAAGGGTAGAGAAACCCCCGTACATTACATTCAGCAGCAGCAGCCACAACACCAACAGCAACAACCTTATAAATCGAGGCCAATGCAAGGAACATCACCCCAGAAACAAGCCCCCCAAACCCAGAATACACGCCCTCCTCCACAGTGTTTTAACTGCGATAGCTTTGGGCACATGATAAGTCAGTGTACTTATCCCTCTTATTGCTCCCATTGTCACGAACATGGTCATCGCCGTGGCGATCGCCAAAAATGTACCGATAAATCCCCTGCAGGGTACAGGCCCTACTTCCAGAAATCGAACCAACAACGTTCCCAAAAGTCCTCCATTCCCCAGAAATCAGTCCATTCCCAGCCTCAGCCGAACCACCAACCAAATAGATTACGACCACAGGGTCAATCACACTATTACCCCATGTACAAACCCCAGTACAATCAGCAAGGTCGGTTAGTTCGGTACGTCGAAGTACCCGCAGAAGAATAATTTTCCCCCAGAGTACAGTTTCCAAGAAAACCCTCCAACATATGGTGATCCCATAGAATATGACCCAGGTCCTCCCCTAGAGGACAATTCGGGCCTTTTTTAGACCCTACTTTGGAGGCGGCAGTTCAACCTCCTCCCTCCAAAATTACAGTACTGAACCCAGACACACACACACAAACTCCCCATCAGGATAATAGGTGCAAACCTCCTAGATTTAATAATAAATTGTAACATAGATAACCAAGAGATAACTGCTCTCCTAGATACAGGAGCACACGCGACGTTAATTAAGAAACAATGTGTAGATGAATTACTAGAAAGTACAGATTACAAATATGAAATTAAGGCACCCTCCTGTCAACTCAGAGGAGTTACAGGCACACCCATCCCTACATACAGAGAAATTGAATTATATTTAGAAGTTGGAAACGCGGTATGCCCCGTGAAATGTTGTATAGTGGACACATTCGCCACCTTTCAGACAGATATCCTACTAGGTATGGATTTTTTTAACCGGAATCAATGGGAGATTTACCCAGCCGGAAAATTAGTAAAGTGTCGAAATAGGACACACTATCTCCATGAGAATAACAGACAGCTTAATGCTAATAGAATTAGTTCAGTTCAGATTTCCGAAAGAAATAGGAAACCCCCGCCAATTGATAGCAGTTCAAGTCAGTTGGTTGCATCCAGAGGGACAACCGCTCCAGAAATCAGCCCCAAGAGTAATCGGTTCCAGTTGTTGAATCCAGTTGGATCAACACAGTCAGTTTTAGTTCCACCAGTTTCAGTTGTCAGTCAGTTTCAGTTCAGCCCATACGGCAAATTTTAGTCGTCGAACCAGTCAGATTCTCAATTTTTCATGTGCTCGACCGAGCATATAACCGTAGCCCCTTATGAGAAGATCTGTTTCCTAGCAAAAGTAGTCGACAGTCAAGGAAAATTATTAGTCAGAGCGTAGTCTGATTACAGAGAAAAGTAATTCCAAAAGAGATGTTCTTATTGCCCAAGTCCTTAGTCAGAGTCAGAATTCAGCTATCCCTGTTGTTTGTTTAAACAAAGGAAAAAGCCCTATAGAATTAACTTCAAATCAGAAAATAGGAACTGTTTCCACAGTAGAAGTACATTCAGATTTCCCCACCAGTACGATAAATCGTGTTTCAAGTTCCTTAGAGTTAAATCCTTCAGTATTAAAAGAAAAATATAAGAAATGTCTGGAACACTCCCTTCAGGAGTCACCAGCCTTACAGGATCCCAAACTAATGGAATCACTTCTCGATTTCCTGATAAGAAATAGAGATGTGATTGCCCTAAAAGGAGATCCTCTGGGTCGAACTAATTTGGTCCCTTTTGACATCAAGCTGGAACCCAATTCCAAACCCATTTTCATTCCTCCCTATCGGGTTCCACATTCCCAATTAGTCGCGTCCTATTAGAAAATACATTCGAAAATATTCAGACTACAACAAGCACCCTATCAGAAATATTAGCATTACCATGGATACAAACAAACTCAAAACTCGGAAGAATTTAATCAACGAAGTAAAAGGGGACTAATAGATATAGGAGGAAAAATATTCAAGGGTTCATTCGGATTAACAACCGAAGAAGATATTAAAAGAGTTGAACTCAAATTGAATCTCTTCGCGCGAAATCAGCAATACGGTGGACACATGTTAGAACAAACTATTAGGTCACTACACGAAAACAATCGCTTCATCCACGCCCTTTCAGACAGATTCACATACCTTGAATCCCTGTTAGCTCAATACAAAGAACACAAAAGATATCTAGAATTAATAGAGATAATTAACCTACAAGTAACCCTAATCGATAAGTATTTACAACAAATCATTACGATTAATTCCAAGGTTTTGCGTTCAATCCAGCTAGCCTATGGAAAAATCACTCTTTCCGCCCTAATACCATGGGAAACACTTCAATCCTTGATTCACACCGCCCAGACACAATTAAAATTATCGACCATATTCCCACTCAACCACACTAATTACCCCCAATTTCTAGAATACACCTGGACTGTACATGGACCACGCCCCTACACATACCTCATGATTGTACCATTTTTTGATGTACTCACTAATGACGTATATAAATTTCACCCTTTCCCAACACCCTACCAAAACAACTCTAATGTCTATCGATTGTATTTACCCAACGTACCACCTTACCTTTTCCTCACCAAAGATCTGTCAGCCTATTCTATGATGTCAGATAGCGACGTCCAGCATTGCCGATTCCCGTAAACAAATAAACAACTCGTTTGCCCTCCACTCAAACCAGTCATTCTTCCGGTTTATTTACAAAAGTTCATTCCTCTAAAACCGTCCAACTACGAATTGGACCAGACATCTGGGTTTCTTTCGCGAACAGGACTGCCGCTACTCTCGAGTGTCCGTCAAATTATTCCCTCATCACAATCCCTATGGTCATTCAGCTACCAATTTGTTGCTCCTTGCGTTCAAAAACCTTCCAAATATACAACCCGTACAAGGTTACCATAAATAACTCATACCCCTTCCCGTCGCAAATTAAATTTAAACCCGTCATAGAGATCTTAAATCTCTCCATGAAACCTGTAACTATCCTACCCGAGCTACATGCCCCTGAATGGAATGATCAATTAAGTCGGTTTAAAATTTCGGATGATAACCAAAATAACCTCTTGCAAATACTACAACCTGTAACAATTTTTTCAACATCTGCCGTTAGTGTCATTATTGTATGTGTTGTTATCCTCGGTATATTTGTGATAAAAAGATGGTTCTTGAAACAAAGGAAAACAAGAAACACAGAACCACGTGAAACTATTTATGCACGACCAAGAGTGCGTACCCAGACCACATGAACTAGACTTAGCCACCCCGACTTATGTTGTGTATATAAATCTATATTATAAAACTCATGGTTATCACCTAGTTAGCATTAGTTAGGATGTTATATTATCGTAGTAATATTATTCCAGAGGGAAGAGCCCTGTAAAAATGAATAATGAATAATTCCTATATAATCTTTATATTCAATTATTAATTTTTACGTAAGGACCAAACTCGCATAACGCCAGTTATCTGTTATTCAGTTCATACGTTCGAAATTCGCTGACCAACACGGAAGGCGGGCATCTAATTACAAAATCCTCTCTTGTTTAATTCTAATTCAAAAGCATGATTATGTTTTATATCGTTATGCTTGTTATATATATATATATATATATATATATATATATATATATATATATATATACACATACATATATATATATATACATACTTTGTGTTAAATCTCAAAATAAGAGTTATCCTAATGTAACTATGAAACACTGTAAACTATAGTTACCTGTGGTAAATTGTAATTAACTATAATGATGTAATATGATGAAATTAATGTACTTTAATGAAACTATATTTAACGAGTTAACGATAATAAAAGAATTAATTGGTAATTATAATCATAGTTATAACAGACCAAAATTACAAAGTGACCCGACATTATGTCGCCATGTAGGAATGTACATTCAGCAATATTATTTTTCTTATTATTTTTTGCTCGTTGGAATAAATTTTGAAGTTGCTTCCTGGTTGCCAAATAATTGGTCTTATTCTTTTCAAAATTTGTAATCATTTTTTAGATTAGATGCATTCACTCTTCGTTATAAAAGAGGAAGTCATGTCTTGCCTTAATCTTGTAATTTTTGCCCATATGCATATCTTAACATAAGAATGCATGATTCAATTTCCGTTCTAATTAACTCGGCGGATCAGGAAAAATAGCAGATCTACAATATGCGGTTTAAGCGAAAAATATGGCTTCCTCTTCCTATATCCTGTTTATCTGTTTAGCCATTGCTTTATTTTTTTAACTATTGTGCAAAAATAATACAGCCTCTTCAATATTTAATAATGATGATGTTAGTAAATTCGGGTTATATAAACCCCACAAACCTCTTCCATATTCATTCAGAGATCAATTCAGAGGCTGAGCACTACCTGTATATTTCAGCAGTAAATTACAAGAAAGAAATAGTCTTTATCTTCTCCTTCGAGCCTTGCTCTCTTCAGAAGAACTTAAGTCATTAAACTTCCCCGATAAGTTAGAAGAAGCATCCGGGAATCTTCAGAGAATTTAGTAAGCCTCCCTGAATCCTCCGAGCCACTATAGAAGAACTCGGAGAGTAATATACAAGAAAACTACTGCAAGTAACAAATCCGTTGCTGCCATCTAACCAGAACCCCCGTCAACTTCGAACCAACCAAAGCCATAGACGGAGGGGTTAACATATATATATATATATATATATATATATATATATATATATATATATATATATATATATACACGCACACGTACATATATGTATACATATACACGTACATACAAACATACATTTGATTAACTTTTTCAACTTTAACTTTTTAACTCGTGTTTTTACCGGTGTTGTGGTATTTTAGTTCGTAATGGCTCTTATACAGTATGTTTTTATTTCCTATTTTAGCACTGAGGGTGGTGGTAGTTTAACGCCGAAAGCTCTGAAAATAATAAATGCAAGTAATTGGACTCGTTTTGCTCTTTCATTATACAGTAGCGTGTAGCGTCATGAGCGATCTGGAGGCACATTTCAGGTTTTGTACAATCAACCTTGCTGATTTCAGAAAAGAAATCAAAAATTTTCTGCAACAAGCAGGACACCACCTTTTTCGCATGTAATTAATACAAAATTCTTGTTAATTACAGTTGGCAACACTGACTGACATGGTACTTCTGGCAGCTTTCTAATTATTCTCAGTGAGTCATCCCCTGGAATTTCTTAGTTTTACGCTAGCTCGCTTGAGAGAAAAGTGTTTTTTCTGTGGATCGGGTGTTCAAAAACCCCAAGGTACTAACGAAAGGTGCGTTTTGTGATATATACATCATACACATTTCTTTGTTTTGTTGTGTTTTACATTGTTTATAAGTTTGTTATTTGTCTTAGGGTATATATATACCTATGGATATTTATATACATAATACATATGTGTGTGTGCAGTATATTTTTATATATATATATATATTGGTAAACTTATTGTTTACCAATAAACCAAGCCTTATATATATATACTCATAATCACATATATTTTTTATTTATACGTTTGTGTTTGTTTCAGTGTTCCTGTGTGATACTTGTTGAGTTTTGCTGGTACAATGAGCACGCAAAGAACACGGGGATCTGCCAGCCACATTGTCTTTGGTTCTCCACTATCGGAGCTTCCTCTGTCTGAACTTCCAACCCGTATACAAGTTGCAAGGCATTTCCTCTTCTTGAAGGAGAACAAGTACACCAGCAACAGGGAGATTCTTCCGGAGGTATGCCAAACACTCATTGACATTTGGAATCGTGCTAACATTCCATCACAGCCAATCAAGAATGTGAAGACCAAGCTACTCCGATTGATGGAAAAAGGCTCACAAGCATCGAAGCAAGGCAAGCAGGCCACAAAAACCAAGAAGTTCGAGAAAAGCCTGAATCAATTGTTTGACATAGCTGTCTGCCAATGCGATGATCTGTCTGCATGCCATTGTGAAAAAGAAATGAAAGTTCCACGACGAGAGAATGCCTTTCTGATCGACCAGAGAACCGCGCGGATGATGCAGATCAGTCGTGTGGATAAGAATGTGACTCAGATGATGGAGAGAAGGAAGTCGAGAGAGGATCGGATGCAAGAAAGACAAGAAGAGAATAGAAGAAAAACGGAACGGCAAAAGGTAGCATCCTCTGCAGATGTGGTCGAATCAGCTCAAGCAGAAGCAGACTCCAGTGGTGAAAGTGTTGGTGATGAGTGGATGGGTGATAGTGCCCAGGAGGACAGGAACATCACACCGATTCCCACTGTTGCTTTGGAAGCTGACCGGTATGGTGTATCGAACAGGGCTGTTGCAGTTATCAGCACTGCAACATTGGTTGACTATGGCATCATTATTTCTGATGATCAGATAAACGTAATTGACCACCCCTTGGGCGGAAAGACATGACACTTGTCAAAGAGAAAAAGGGGAACAAATGGTACAGCACAAAGAAAGTTGAGGACCACTATGTGCTGGTCGGAGAACCTAGAACCTTCTATCTAAGCCATCTGACACTGGAACGAGGAACTGGCACTGCGGATGGACTTCAAAATGCGATTGAAGAAATGGGTATTGCAGACAAGATAATTGCAGTGGGAGCCGACAGCACAGCCACAAACACAGGGCACAGAAGTGGAGCAATACAACTGCTAGAGTGCCGCCTGGGTCGCCCTTTGCACTGGTTCATCTGTAGTCTGCATTTAAATGAACTCACACTGCGCCACTTGTGCAAGGAACTCATCGGCCCAACAGAATCTGCAACTCAATGGAAAGGACCAATTGGCAAAGCTTTGGCCACATGTGAAAGTTTGCCACTTTCCTCTAGAGGAATTCAATGTATTGCTGATGGCCACTCTCTCCCGGATGTTGACCTTACTGAATTGAGTCGTGACCAAGCCTACCTCTACAGAATGATGAAAGCGATAAGGACTGGTGTCATTAATGAAGATCTTCTACGAGAGAAGCCTGGACCAATCTCCCATGCAAGATGGGTTAAAACTGACAGCAGAATTTGTCGGCTATATGTAGCGATGGCGCAGCCAAGTGATGAACTGTATTCACTCACACAGTTTGTCGTGTGCCAATATGGCCCCATGTGGTTTAGCATCAAGTGCCATCCAAGGTGCACAGATGGCCCAAAACATTTCCTGGAGCAAATCAAGCTGCTACGATTACTGCCACCAGCTAGCAAGACTGTCACATGGCCTGTGATCCAAAGAAATGCATATTGGGCTCACCCTGAAAATGTTCTACAGGCAATGCTTGCAGATGCAGATCAAGCAAACCGGAAATTGGCCATCGATGTAATCAAGACCATTCGACGAGCTCCCAAACCTGCTCAACAGCAAGTCAGAGAATTTCGGCCAACAAAGATCAAACAAAGTGCTCAGAATTTGAAAGATTTACTTCCACCAGTGGAGGAGTGCACAATGGAACCACCACTCACGAAGCAGTTCTCTGTCGAACAACTCGACAAGATCACTGAAGAGCCCCTTGTTTTCCGGATACCATGTCACTTCCACTGAAGCGTCTGGGGCAGTGTATGGAAAGGATTCAAGAGATGGTTACATTACAGCAGTACTTAAATCCCGTGACTTTATGCCGTCATTCAAAACTAAAGATGATTTTAATGTATCATTTACTAAATAAAACTATCTAGTCTACCTACCTACAGTGTATATGTTTATTCCAAAAATAAATTTTTCTATTTTTCCTAAAAAACTACATTGTAAGGGGTCAAATGATAGCTCAAACCCTAGGAAAGCAAGTGTCCAAAAGTTATGGGTAACTAGCAATTTTCACGATTTTCACATGCGAAAAAGGTGTTGCACTTGTCACAAAAAAATTTTGTTTTCATTTTTGAATTTAGGGAGGTCAATTGTACAAAACCTGAAATGTCTCTCTTGATCCGTTACACTTTGCCCAATGACGCTACACGCTGTTATACACATGCGCACACATGCACATACCCTCATACATACTAATATATGCGTCTGTCCACATATACACATGATATATGTATAGGTTCTAGGTACCTAAATTATAATTGATGAATTTAGTGGGTTTTTAAGTAGTTTATTATATTTGACATTTCTCGTCATCTTTTGGAATTTGTAAATCAGTTTATTATTACCGAATCATATATATATATATATATATATATATATATATTAGTGATGTAGGTCACATCCGCATAACATCCGCACATTTTCTCGCATCCGCGTCCGCATCCGCACTTTGGACTGCGGATGTCGTGCGGATGTGGACCGTTGAGATAAAACGTCATTAATAAGCGGAAATTATCAAATTTTACTATATTAATAGAACTAGTTCATTGTGCGCAAAAGTGATGCAAGCGACAAGACGAGAGGCTGTTCTTGTATGAAGTTACTCTCTTGCAACCTACTTAGATCCACGTTACAAAGCTAAGTTATTTTCACCAGTACATTAGAACGAGTTAAATCATCACTTGGCAAAGCAGTTGAAGAGCTTCAATCTCTTGAATCTGTCGCTTCGCCACCCACCAAAAGAATAAAAGTTTCAGTGACAGAACCAACACCTTCAACAAGCAAATCTATCACAGAATCTGTCTCTCAGTTTCTTGAGTCAAGCAGCAATGACGAGACCTACGCGATGTCAAAAGATGTAGTAAAAATGATCGAGAGCTATCACCAAGAAAAACGCCTGGCTGCATGTGACAATCCTATTAGTTGGTGGAAAAATACGCAGAATATCTATCCATACTTGAGTAAACTTGCAAGGAAACATTTAGCCTGTCCTCCAACAAACGTACCAAGCGAGAGATTATTTAGCAGTGCTGGATTAATATATGATGAAAAGAGAAACAGACTGGCAGCAGAAAAGGCAGAAAAGGCAGAAAAGGCAGAAAAGGCAGAAAAGGCAGAAAAGGCAGAAAAGTTAATGTTCCTTAAGCATAATCTTCCTATAATTAAGTTTGAACATTAAACGATGAACATCTTAGTTTACTTTATTTTAATTACTCATTTATAAATATGCCTAATGAAACTTTAAACTTAATATAAATAGTTATCAAGCTAATTAAAGATCTCTTTCTATAAGGGTGGAGGTTGGGGAAAGAGGTCGGTGGGGGTGCATTTGAGTTGGGTTCACGTCTCGCATCCTGGTAACACAATTATGGTTTCTAATTGTGGCTGAAACTCAACAAAATATAACGAATTTATTTGCAGACGAATTCACTAATTGATTTCTATATTAGTTAGATGCTTGATATTATTTTATATGTTCAGAGAAAAGTACAGCAATTATTGTACAATTAATCAATTATACTACATTATAGCTACAGCTCTCTCTATATAATAACTTATTATATACGTTAAACACAACAAATCTCGAATATATCCTAAAAATTAACGAAAATGTAGACATCCGCATCCGCGGATGTTGAAATCAAACATCCTCATCCGCAGATGTGAAAAAAATGACATCCGCTACATCACTAATATATATATATATATATATATATATTAGTGGTGGACCGGATATCAGCATCCGTAACCCCACTTCTGACTGCGGAGGTTATGCGGATATTACCTCTAATAAATTATGCAATTTACAATTAAATTAGCTTATAAGGCCCAGTCATACACATTTCATGTAAAGTATTAATTATTAATGAACGAACAAATATATAAACCTCAAAATATAAATACCTGGTAATACAGAAACTTCAATGATACTTGTTTCATTGAATTTTCTGTGGCTGAAACTCTTGAGAAAGTTATTATTTTTATCATAATGAAAACATTAATATTAATTTTAATTCTTATGCATTGCCTGCCATAATAGTAATATCACGAAATTTGAAAAATTGTCATATATTCATAATTCTATATTATATTGATAGATTAACTAAATATGCGCATCCGCGGATGTTGAAAAACTGACATCCAGTCCACCACTAAATTATATATAATAGGTTAGGTTAGGCTTGGTGTTATGGCTTGCTGTAGATGGATTAGGTTAGGTTAGGCTTAGTTTTATCGCTTGGTGTAGGAGCGAATTGTTCTCTTGATAGACAGATAGATTAGGTTTGGTTTGGCTTGGCTTAGTGTTATGACTTGGTGTAGGAGCGAGTTGTTCTCTTGATAGATAGATAGATAGATATAGACCTTTCTTAAACTCTTTGGTGCTCGGGGAATGAAGGTGGCACTGTGTAGGAGCGAGTTGTTCTCTCGATAGACAGATAGATTAGATTAGGTTTGGTTTGGCTTAGTGTTATGGCTTGGTGTAGGAGCGAGCTGTTCTCTTGTTAGATAGAGATAGATAGATAGATAGAGAGGTTAAAGTGCTAGATTAGGTTAGGCTAGGTGTTATGGTGGTACCGCTAAGCTAGATTAGGTTTTATTATACCCAGTTAGGCAGGGTTAGGTTATATTATGTCCCGGTTAGGCTACGCGTAGGTTAGGTTAGGTTAGGCTCGGTTAGGTGACCCCGTTTCTAGGCCTGGCTTGGTGGAGGAGTGAGCTGCAGTCTTACACGTTTTTTTCAATACCTCCAGCATCTGTAATTTATATAATTCTTATGTTAGGCCTTGTTTAGAATACTATCGCATTTATTTCCACGGGTAAAAAGATATTTTGTAATTCAAGTAATCCACACATATCAGACCAGAATTAGGCCAAAGCATGTTATTCCTGAATATAGATTGTCTTCATCTCATAAACTACCCATTTTCATTGGATTAAAACTGTGGAATGATTTAAATGCTGACATAAAAAAATATTGTGAATGTAATTCGTTTAAAATCAAGTTGAAATCCCGACATATATATTTACCGTTTTGTTAAATGATTAAATAGTTTATCACTATATTTTGTTAATACGGAAATTATCCCCGCTGGTGTTTGATTCCGGTTTCTTTGAGCGTATATGTGTAAACGACGGAGGGGGGAGAGAGGTTCTCTCACAAACAAAAAAACTGAATTTTGAAAAGTCAAAAACCAAACAAATTGCAACTCAACAGCGAGATACAACGGAATTTACAGAAGGGAACGTCGAGTTGTGTGTCCCCGTATTGTAACACTCTGCTATATCACTTCGTGTGATCAGTTGCACGGAACTTACTTATTTTTCTTTATTTTCTCCCAACATCATATTATGATTAAGAATTTTATGAAGCTTTTGATAAATGGACTTTATTTACTTTAAACAAAACCTTGCATAATTTCATTCACTAGATCAAATATTAACCATGAGTATTTAAATCTGATATTTCTCACGTCAGATGATGTACTGACGCGCAGCAAAGACTAACAATTAAATTTCGGTTTCGGTGCTGGTAAAATATAAAAATAGAATATATATATATATATATATATATATATATATATATATATATATACGGCTATACATTGCATCTCAACGGTATAGTGGCTGGTGTAGGAGCGAGAAACATCAGTTTTATTTTTAATAAGAGCCCTCTAAAACCTAAAGCTTGAGGGCCAAATTGAATAAAAAAAAAAATAGTTAAGCTTCACAATTATTTATGTCATTGTAAATTGTAAAACCAATGTACATATTTATTTTATTATTAGTAAAGGTAAATAATTTTCTAGACGGGGAGGTCCTTTTCTAAATCAGTCACCTCGATATTACTACCAAACATCGAGTAGTCCGACTTGGGATTGGCGTAGCCAATGTGCATCACTTTGCATTTACCCAAGTTAAACGGCATTTGCCATTTTTCAGACCACTCTCCTATCCTACCTAGGTCCGCACGCAGTTCCTCGATCGCTTCGGGCGTCCCAACATTGGCCCCAAGCTTGGTGTCATCAGCGAATTTGGCGATCCGACTGACGATGACACCGTCAATATCATTTATGTAAGTGATAAACAACAGTGGCCCCAAAACGGAACCCTGAGGAACCCCACTAGTGACCGAGGCCCAACCCGAACTAGCCCCTTTAATTACCACCCTCTGCCGCCTATTCCTCAGCCAGTTTTCAATCCACCTACCTATTTCTCCACCGATACCCAGCGCGCGCACTTTCGCCATTAGCCGGCGGTGAGGTACCTTTATCAAAGGCTTTCTGAAAGACGAGATAAAGTATATCAATCGCCCTACTCTTATCGTACTCACTCAACATGACGTGGAAAAACTCGAGCAAGTTGGTGAGACACGACCTATGCCGTCTAAACCCAAGTTGGGAGTCCCCAAGCAGCTTGTAGGAATCCAAATGGTCAACGATCCTATCAGCTATTATCCCTTCTAATATTTTAACTACAACTGAAGTGAGACTAATGGTACGATAGTTCCCTGGACTTTCGTGATCCCCTTTCTTAAAGATAGGGGTCACGTTGGCTTCCCTCCAGTCACCAGGCACCTGGCCCATCTCCAACGATTTGTTGAAGACTGTAGCCAGGTGGGGAGCCACCTGGTCGCGCACTTCTCGCAACACTCTGGGGAGAAACTGGTCTGGCACAGGAGCCTTAAACGCGCTCAGTTTGTCTATTCTATCGGCAACGACTGTCGCGGTACATCTAACACTATCCAGGCCAGCACCTTTCGTGCCTCACGCCTGGCTCAGGGATGACGCGTGTATCCTCCCTGGTGAACACTCCAGCAAAGTACTCCTTAGGGTTCCCCTTGCTGCCGAGGCTTGCCACCCGTAGTTCTTCGTTACGTTTCGCTAGCCTAACCTTCGCCTTCACTTCCCTACACAGGCGGACATACGCTTCAGTGTTCTCGTGGGAACGATTGGCCTTTGCCCTCCTATACGCTACTTTCCTATTTCGGATAGCCGAAGCGATGTCACGATTGAACCACTTAGGCTGCGTTGAAGCAGGGGTGACCGGTTTTGAGGGTATGGCAGCAGACTGCAGCACCATAAACTCGTCCCGGAATGCACTCCACACTCCCTCAACATCACCGCAAACCTCTAACCCCCATCTCTCCTACGCTATCCCTGAGGCTAACAAAGTTCGCCCGCAGGAGATCGAGCTTACTGCCTCTCGAGTTACTACGTTTCACCCGAGGGACGCACACACGAAACCTAATAAGACCGTGATCACTCCCGCCCAATGATTCGTCAACGGTGAGGCCAGTGACGAGGTTGTCTTCGGTCGTGAATACTAAGTCTAGAACGCTTTCGCCTCGTGTAGGCTCGTTGACCCACTGAGTGAGGAAGTTATCAGCAAAGTCAACTAGCCTCCTCCCTTCAGCATCGGCAGTCCTGTTTCCCCACTTTATGCCGCGACAGTTGAAGTCTCCTAAAACTACACACACCCTATCCCCTAGCAGGCTACTGAGTTCGGTGTACAGGGCTGTATCCTCCTCGAGGAGGAGATGCGGAGGTCTGTACACCAAGACTAACCTATAGTTCGTCCCTCCTACGTTCAGATCGACGCCAAGCAGCTCCCGTTCCGACCGGAACTGGCAGTCAACCGGACTCAACGTGTCCCTGACGTATATTAGTACCCCACCCCCATCCCCACGGGTGCGGTCTTTGCGAAACATTCTATACCCGGGAATTTCGAACTCCCCAACGTAGTCCCTACGATCAGTATGAATCCAGGACTCGGTGATAGCAACGATATCCTGGTATTCTGATGCTAAGAGCGCACGTAGCTCGCCAAACATGTTCCTGATCGACCTAGCATTAAAAAGCATTGCACGGAGGGAGCCTCCCCTATTCTGACAGCCCCTTAGCACGACCCGTTTCCCGAACAGCCAGGGCTGTCGGGAGTTGAAGAGCCCCTCACTAACGAGGGGACAATCTCCGCAGGAGCCTGAGACCCCTCCAACGTGGAAGGAGGGTGACTACCCGCTGGGGGAGGGTGACTACCCGCTGGGGGAGGGTGACTACCCGCTGGGGGAGGGTGACTACCCGCTGTGGGAGGGTGACTACCCGCTGGGGGAGGGTGACTACCCGCTGGGGGAGTAGGTTTAACTGTTTGGGAAGCAGGATCAATTACTGGTTTGGGGGGTCCTTGTTTAAAAAGATTATACAAATTAATGTTCAGTAAATCACCATACTTCTTTTTCCCCTTCTGGTTAAACTGTATCCCGTCCGAACCAAAGTATTCCCCATTTCCGTAGAATGTAGGCCAAAAATCGACAAACTTTAGGTGTTTTTCCTCACACATGCGTTTAACTCTTTTATTTATGCTAATGGCTTTACTTAGAGTATAATCACTAGCACGCATTCGAGGGAGAATTCCTACGACCATACCCATGTCTGTGCTATCCCTAACCTTGTCAGTTAGGTTCTTAAATTCTTTTATAATGGGCTCTGTCTTCCCTCCTGTCCCTCCCAGAAAAACGTCATTGCCACCAACATGGACAATGATAGGGCAACTCTTATTCTTGATATTAATTTTGCCTAATTCCCTATTAATTATCTGGCTTTTGGCACCCGGAAAACATCGGAGTTTTCTCTTGGTCACCCGTCTTGCTCCGAAAAAGTCCCCTTGATTCCTTAGCATAGAATCCCCAATTAAAAAGGATTCATCCTCCTCATCAACAAGTAAGTGAAACTTATTTTTGATGGTAATGGGTTCCAAATCCTTATGTTTTGGTTTTGGTTTGGAGGGTCTTTTATTTTTGACCAATTTGAATTCTTGTTCCTCCGTTCTATTTTCCGGAATAGTCACAGTGTTTTCCAAGCGTGCCACGCTTTGTTCTAGATGTTTAATCTTACAGTTTAAATCTGCTGGTGTGTTTTTAGTTTGATCTTGTCCACTGGGTTGGATTTCCAGGGCGACGACCCTAGCTTCAAGCTTTTTTACTAATTCCTTTAGCTCTAACTTCCTTTTCGTGGTTGTCTCTAAGTTTACAAAACAAACATACACTAAGGGATGTCATATCGCTGATACTACCTTCAGGGAAGTCAACGCACCAATGATTAACTTTACATTTAAAGCATTCTGCTTTCAATTAAGCTGGCCCTGCCATATTTTCTCTTTTTTTTTTCTGAATACTCTGAATAAGATAAAGCGTTCTAGCAATGAAAACTATCAAAAACGTTCTGACCAGTATATAAAAAAGGGGGTGGGGGTGAATTCATCCCGCGCGTAGACGCATCCACCTACTTGCAAGTGACGTTCATCCCTTCCAGAAGACTACACCTCTCGCTGCTGCCGCACCGACCAAAGGTCTCCCCCTGGGCCGGACAATCCCAAACGTGTCGCAGCTACCAACTGACAAACACTCGCGACGCAGGCATCACGGATTTTCCGCCAGGAGCGCCAGCGAGATGCAGCCCCTTACTAAGTCTTACTAGTCACTCACAAGCGGCCAAACTCTTAGAATCCAGTGTTCAAGGGATATCCCACCAGACCCAGAGTCTACGCCCGAGACTTTACGTTGGCCTGGCAGCCAGCTGGGCAGTAAAGCTCTCTCACCTAAGAGCAGTACAGCCAAGCACCATCAATTGGTGACCAAAGAACGGTCGCAGGGGGCTGGTCAGGCCATTACGCGTTAGGAGAGAGAGAGAGAGTTTGAGAGAGTTACAAGGAGTTACAAGGAAAAGAAGTACCTCAAAAGGCCTTGCGGCCCATACCGAGGAGGTACCAATGGCAATGGGTGCCAGGGAAAATTTTGTGAAAGTTTATTTTTCTTTCAACTATCCTAGCAGTAGTAGAAAACTGGAGAGAAAAGTAGAAGGCTCTCTCCCCACCCTCCGCTCCCTCCCTGCCAGAGGCAGGTACGGAAAAAGGTTGAAGAAAATACCTTGACCCTGGAAAAGTAGCCAAGGAAATTTTACAGGAAAGTGGAGAATATATAAATAGCTCTATATTTAGCTTGCTCACAGAGACACCGAGCAAGCGAACTCCTGCAGAGGTTTCTGAGGTTTT